>MJUU01000760.1:45564-56803 GCA_002080025.1 Modiolus philippinarum
GGCTGAAAATTATAATTACATGCAACAATTTGCAAGGGAACTACACAAGAAAAACACGTATAAGACAAAAGAAAAACGTAGACAACGATAGGAACTCGGGACAGCCGGACTTGGTACCGGCACTAGCAAAAGCCAGTGTCAAAAACATCGTCAAAAAGTATTATGCTTTTGCACGATTTTCGTGATATACGACACCGTTCGGCAAAATTCCGAATCCGTCCCTAGGCCCAACAGAACTCTTAAAAACAATCCACTTGAAAAACAAAATACTAATTGTATTACATTACTATACTTCTAGGTATGAAGTAAGTCTGATCCTCCTCTTTTCACACGGTTCTCAAATCATATTCAATATCAATGAAATTTTGACATAATATTCAGTACGACTTCATTATTGTATCCTAAGTTTATTTTTATCTTTTTAAATCCATTTTTTTGTATTGCGCCGTTACTTGGACTTAGTTTTTTTTTGCACCATATCTTCTTAGGGAATTTAATTTTATATTAAATTGTTGCATATGGTCTATCCATATATATAGAAAGCTTTCGGTATTGAATTTTATTCCGGTTTCAACTTGGTAAATTTACTGCAAAATGATAATTCTGAAAACTAAGCGTTAAAAATAAAGTTTGAATGGTAAATTTCTTAACTATCAGCGACAATCGGTTTTTTTTTTGGAAATTCCTTTTTTGTTGGATGAATTTTAGTCGATGGTCAGTTTTAGACCCAAAAAAATCAATATTAGTAAATGTCCTGAAACTCTCAAAAACCATTTGTTTCTTTGTTTCTTTGCTGTTTTTGTTGTTTTTTTTTTGTTTTGTTTTGTTTTTTCTTTAATTTTGTCTAGCAACCATATCTTTTTAATACATTTCAGTAAAACCGTTTACCTGACTATATTTTTATAACATATTTTAATACACTTTACTGAATAAGAACAATTTGTGCACATAAAATATAGACCAATTACCTGAAAGCAAGGGTACGTTACCAAAAACTTTAAGTCATCAGTACAGAAGTTTTACGGCCGACATCATGATTTTGTGGATCGTTATGGGATATCTGTTTTCGAGATGACAACATATCTTTCCCTCTACAACTAAAGTTTGTTTTTCCTCTATCGGATTTGACTTTACCGGAGTTGACATGTTCAACACGGCGGGTGTCTTATAGGAAGCAGGAGATGCTAACTCTACCGGTACACCTGATCTCATCCATGGTTTTTATTAGGTCCGTGTTGTTCATCTGTATGTGTGTCTTCATTTTTCTTTTTTGTCCCGTACTCAAGTGGTGTCCTTGTTTCTTAGTGTTTCCAATGTTGTCTTTGTCCATGAATTATTCGTTCTTTTGACTGAAGATTCGGTTCTCAATTACTATACTGAATTATATCTGCGCAGGCGAGACACCAGGTTCCGAGGAACAGAGACGAACTATTTTTTAGCACTGGATTTTATCCGTCCGCTCGTTTGAAATGATATTTCAGTGATGATCCGAAATGAAAATTTGTTCACTGTGTAATAGATTACAAAAAAATCGAAGTTCCTGTAAATCTAATGTCTATAGATGGAGATTTAGACAACTTATGTCTCTTCAGTACAAATATAATAAAATCAAAACATCAGAAGACCATAAAACTAAGAGAGAAAAAAATAGCCTATAGGATCTTTTACATTGAAAGTCAAAATCAGCTTGCTCCAAAAATAACTGTTAATTCTTGTTGATTTTTGAATAAATGTGTAATCCAAAAGAAGTTTGTCCAACAAGTTTATAGGAGCCCTTACGCCGTAAAAATATTGTAACATCCAATTCATCTGAATATAACGTCACATTTTACAAATTTAACATACTCTAAAAAAAGTTCCGTGAAATGTAGCTCCGAAATTTGAACCGTGACATATGATTTTTTTTTACATGAAAACAATTGTCATTTCTTTAGGAATATTGTGTTAGTTTTTAGTAGTCCTGTGTACTTGCGGCCTATCTTTCCAGACGCCAAAACTGAAAAGAAAGGCAGGAAAAGTACGATTTTCCCTATACGTCTTTGTTATTTTACCGCCTAAATACGAAAATTCAAAGTTGTTTCTATCAAAAAAAAAAAAAAAAAAAAAAAAAAAAAAAAAAAAAACGATCCGTTACCCCCTATTTTTAATTCATATTCCGATGCATATAAAAAAGATCTACCACTGAGTCGAAAATGGGATCTTTATGTAATATTGTCATTTTGTATCGTCCCACGTTATTACATACTCGAGCAAATCGAACAAGTTGAGATATGTAACACCATATATGTATATTTTTAATATGGGTTTATACACTGGAATTTCCTATCTTATTTATCTAGTTTGAATTTCCCCGCTTACAGTACCCCGAGGTTGAAATTTGGGAAATCGGTCAAGTGGTCATAGAGGGATAACTTGCGAGATTGATGCGATGCTGATGGTGCTTCGAAAATATTCACAATTGGATTTTTTGAATGTCCATTGAATAAGAAGTCTGAATTTTTCCCTTATAAGATTATGTGGTAAGGTAGTATAGAGGGTAGATAAATCAAAACTTTCAAGGGATTCAAATGGGGCATTATAAGCATTCAATTTATCAAGAATTTCCACTGAATTTTTTAGACTCCAAAAATGATTGATACCACTGTTTTCATATACTTTGTTACAGAAATTTATAACCAGGTTTTTAATAGCAGTCAAAGTATTAGTGAGTATAATAGAAACTTTTAGTAGAACATGACTAGATGACAAAATGAATCTAGATTTATATGGCGTTTTGTGGAGTTTAGGAACCCATTACATGTAGCAACAGTCTTTTGAACTGAGGAGAGGAGACTCTTAATTAATATCTACTGCTATAATAACGTATATTCTAATTGAATATTATGCTATATCAAAATGTTTTAACTTGCGCTACTAGTATATTTATTTGTTTTTTATTGTGCATATTGTACATTGTATTTGCTATAACCCTAATGGGTTTATGTCTGTCTTTTGCAAATAAAGATATCATAACTAGAATTGCAATAAAATAATTTCAATAGCAAACCAATGTGCTCAGCTTAAGGAATATTTCATTGTATTCAAAAGTTCTAGAATTTGAACCCTGGATATCATGATTTCAATTTACAACCAAATAATTAATGAATTTCTAATGTATGAATATACCCGTTAGTGGAACAAAGCAGTATGGTGTTACAAAAGTTAAGAAATCATGCAAAACCAATTTTTTGTAATGTGAGAGAAACGTACTTTAAGAAGTGTCCCTATTGGGACAAGTACACATAATATAATTCAATTTCTGAAAAAAGCATGAAGTATATAGATAAACTTTTGTACAAATATGCACATAATAGTTAATGAACGGCTGAGGAATACCTCAGTGAGATCCTATAAAAATGGTTGCGAGAAGTAGCATGCGCTAATCGTAAGGTATCAACGAATTCCTGAACAGCCTTGCCGTGTAACTATGTTTTCACGCAAAACCAAAATTTAGAAGGGTATTGGTATCTGCATAAACCAGATTAAACCTCTGCAAGGTAATTCGTCGGTTAATGTTCCCGTTATTTGTTCATAGCTTTCAATACTTTTTTGCCTGTGATAGTACTATTTGCCATCGTCAACATACATTGTTACTAATTATCAAGCATGATTAATTCTACAAACTTACCAACAGTTTGCAGTGAAGTAATCAAACAGTAAGAAATTGTCAACCAAACCTGTTTTGAAATTGCCATTTTATATCAGTACTTCCCGATCGGTTTAAATAAAAATCAATATATTACATAGTTGAAATCACTTACTGATAACGACGACAGAGGTGTTATGTATAGAATGTTATTAAGGATATCAAGTATTATTTACCTTTGATATGAATTAATCTCAATTTTTTAAAAATTTTTATACTTTATTATAAAAATTTACAGGAGCATCAACAAATAGCAAATTTTGAATTTGCAAAGGAACATGAAAAACTTAATAAATCACGGTTCATCATATCAATTTATTTCAGCAGTGGTTTTACAAATCATTTTCGCAGGGGTTTGCAATTTGATGAAAATTTGTAAGAGGATATAAAAGCATTTTATTATTTGTATAGTGTCCGGATGACTTTAGTGATATTCCCATTCCCCTCCTCGCAAGAGGATTTGGCCTTGCAAGTATTATTCTAATGCAACATTTATATAACGAAGGTTTTGATTGGTCAAAACTGACCGTCAGTTCCACCATCTACACACCTGTGACAAAGAAGGTTCCCTGTTTAGTCTGGTTCCTAGTATTGTTACAAATTCACAATTGATTTGTTGCATTAGAATCGCAATAACATTACATTATTTGAATACCCGAGGGCGTCAATCTTGATTTGACGGTCAAAATAACCGTTTACAGGCTCCGCTACGCGTCGCCTATAAACTGCATTTTGACCGTCAAATCTACGATTGACGCCCTCGGGTATTCAAATAATGTACTGTTATTGCTTAATTATTCAGCGGTTGTGGTGCGTTATCTGAGGGTGTCAATCGTAGATGTAGAAATGTCACTGAGAAATGTAGAACGGTAGAAACCTACAAGTGCTTTCGTAGATTAGGCTGTTAATAGATGATTTAGCCATCAAACAAATATTGATACCTAGAGATACCCAAGACTGTTAATTATTAATGCAACTGTTATGCAAGCGAACAATTTGATGTACGTTTTGTCTCGAGTATTCGCAAGCACTAGGAGGAAACTTTTGTCTCTTCAGTTCATATAA
This sequence comes from Modiolus philippinarum, assembly GCA_002080025.1. NCBI lineage: Eukaryota > Metazoa > Mollusca > Bivalvia > Mytilida > Modiolidae > Modiolus > Modiolus philippinarum. The sequence goes on from MJUU01000760.1 coordinate 50,315, forward strand.
AACATTTTGCAAAAGTTATCAAAATATGTACGACTTAATTGTCTGAAAGTAACGCCAAATTCAGCGAAGAGTTTTATACATTTCTACAATTTACCTATTTTAAACTTTCGAAAATGAATGTTTTCAGGTCAGTGCCAAAGTATTGGAAACAAGGCTGATGATCCCCGTGTTGAACACTGCATTAAGTATATCAGAATCATTGTTGAATCAATAGATGGCAATGAAAGGAATTGGTATTCTTTTTGTTTTCATATTATCTCTGCATCAAAACAATAAAGCCATTCAGATTTTATGGACCCCCCTTTTGAATTAAAGAAAATATGAAACAAAAGCAGAAAATAACAAGAGGAAACTTGGAGATGTCGTGTCGATTACTCTGCGCTATACTTGTTTTATTGTTGTCTCCTTGTGTGAGTAGAATTTACGGACAAACAAATACGGGTAAAACTGTGGCTTAAAAATAAAACCATTCTCAATTTTGCTGAAAACAAAACATGAATGACATTTTTTTTTGTCTAGAACTGGCAATCAGCGCAAACTCCTTCTACTTGTTAATCAATTAATTCCACAACAATTGAACAAAGGAATATATTTTATTCAGGTAAGGATGACCTTCAAATCCCTGCTCCATGATAAATACGTAGGAGTATAATAAAACTATTGCCCTATAATATTTTCAGAAAAAGTAATCTACATGCATATTACCAAGTTTTGATCAAACCTGTTTCTTCTTTTTTTGCAGAACCTGAATCTGTACACGAATAAGGGGATATAAATAGTTCCAACTAAGAGATTCTAAATGAAGGTAGATATACTAGTACTCCTAAGTTTAAATAAAAATTTTAAAAATTTAGATATTGCAAGTTTCAAAATGTTTTAAAAAAAATGGTTTTCAGTTATCACCGAAGTACTGAGTTCTGGGTTGGCGAATACAAAGATTGGCTTAATTGTCATTGTAAATAAGAAGTTAAACAAATGTCTGACATGCATTTTTAAATGGGTCCAATGTTAGCTATATTCCTGCTAATGGCGGTTATTTGCTGTATGGGAGGTGACGAGAATTTAAAGCAGGACATCAAAGAGTCATTGTTTCCAAGATTGACTCTAGATAGATAACATGCTGCCTATAGTTCCAAGTAGTTTACACAGAAAGCTATCACAGTTTCATTATTTCCACGTTTGTTTCTAGGCGGCCAAAGCTAATCAGTAATGTCCATCGGTGAAGTATTATACCCATTGCAGGCCACCTTGTCAAAGGTTGAAAACATGTCCGACATAACAATTTAAAGATCTCATCCAAAGATTATTTTAACTTATTTCTAACCGCAGAGTAACTAGTACCGGACAATATATACTTTTTAAAAAAGAGTTTGAACTATATTCTTTTTTGTTAACCAAACTGGATATTTTTGAATATAGACCTTTCGGACAGAAATGAATTTATTTGGGGGGAGGGGTCACATTTTCAGAGATCTTATTTAAACAACTATGTTCAATTATATTCATCGTCGGGGCGTGTACCATTGACTGTTATTACCGAGCACAATGTTGTAGCTACAGGAGGATCTTGAAACGTGTTCCAATATAAAATCAAGATTCATACTAGCAGTAAAAGCCGATAAGACTGGGCCTTCCGTGTCCTTTTTTACACGAGACCACCAATGGACACTTGTTTGGTGCGTTGTCACAAACTGATCAACTGTGACACAAGAGTGTACACAGTTGGTCAAACGTATGGATTTAATAAAAAATGAACAGATACGGAGTAAATGTACATGATACAAAGTCTCGACAAATACATTTTAGATCGAAGCAAAGGAACAACGTTTGTAGTTGTGTTAGATCAATCTCTTATTCAACTCATATAAATGAACTTTAATGGCCATTGAGCTCATAAAAAGTAATTGCAGTTGGATTTAACATACGTGTTATGGTCTCATGTTCATTTACTCCATATGCTTTCGTAAAATATTTAAGTCAAATTTGGACTTAATAAACAATCGATACGATCGTATTCGATCACTACTATAGTGTCACCTTGATCTGTACTGAAGAGACATAAGTTGTCGAAATGACCATATGCAAAAACCAAATAATTAAAATAACTTCTGTATTTTGTTATTTATTACAACTGGGCATCTGCTGGTGGACTGTTAGTCCCCGACTGTAGTCAGTACTTCGGTGCCGACTCGAAGGCCGATTTAATTTGGTAACTTGCAATAACAAAACTTAGAAAGCTTTACAGAGGAGTATCCCCCTCATGCATAGCTCTTTCCTTAGCTTATTTTGGCTTTTTCACTTAGAACGTTTTTGGTTATATGTCTTCAATAAGATTTAACAAAGTATTAGTTTATGTTCTTCCTAACTATTTTATGAAAGGATATGGAGTAAATGAACATGAGACCATAACAAATATGTTAACTCCAACTCCTATAATTTTAATGAGCTGTATAGCCATTTCCTAACGTTTTTATTTGATCTGAACTCAAGAGACATATGTTATCGAAATGGCCATATGCACAAACTAAATTAACAGTAAGGTCAGGATTTTGTTATTCATACAAGTAAAGATCGAAACAATCGTGTCACAGTTGGTCAACTCCAACCCTTCTACCTAAGAATACACAAATAACGATCTTCTTGGTCAAAATGAAAGATGAGCAATTAAGCCTTTTAACATTTCTACATTTTCTCTTGTTAAAAAAGTAACGATTATTACGTTCGTATTCGATCGATATACGATATCGTGTCACAGTTGATAAACTCAGTAAAGTCTGTCTTTTGGGGGGGGGGTTCTTTAAATAAATTTCCAAATGAATACCGAAGCAAGGTCCAACTCATAAATCCACAATATATTACAATATAAGGATTGATTAACGATTGAAATGTTCATTTTCGATTCATACGATCAATTCACAGTCACATCTCTTAAACCATTTTCCGGAAAACATAAGTAACGATCGTAAAGATCGTATTTTATCGATATGATATTGTCAAAATTGATCTACTCAGTCAATTATTATTCTTTTTCTCTCAAATGATAAAAGTAACAATAGGTGCCACGTGCTCAGACTCGATACGATCGTACCACAGTTGATCAACCGGGTCAACTCCTAACTTTTTGGAAATAACACAAGTATGGATCGAAACGATCGTTTTCGATCGTATCACAGTTTATCATCTCAGTTAACTATACATAGTGTTTGTCAAATTATATGAGTAACGATCGAAACGATTATATCACAGTGTATCAAAATACTCAACTCTTTCCCCTTTCCCAGTTACACATCGATTACGATAGTTACGATCGTAGTTCATCTATACGATCGTGTCACAGTTAATCAGCATAGTCAACTCATTTACCTTTATCCGATTACACCGTTGTCGATCATGATTAGTATTGTATTCTATTGAAACGATCGTATCAGTTGAACAACTCAGTCAACTCTTCTACCCCAATCACTTTCCACAAGTATTAATCAATACTATCGTACTAAATAGACACGATCCTGTCAATGCTGGTCAACTCGGTCAAGTCTTTGACCTTGTATTTGTACAATCTGGAAAAGACAGAAGACTTGACTGAGTATTACAAATGTGACAGAATCGTTACTATCGTATCGTGTCACAGTTGAGCTACTCATTTAAGTGATTTGCCTATTCTGATAACACGTTATCGAACAAAACGATCGTGTCACAGTTGATTAACTTTGCCATCTCTTCCTAGTTTTGCTTCATTTTACACAAGTACCGATCTATGCGATCGTTTCACAGTTTATCAACTCGGTCAACTCTTCTACCATTTTCCAAATTGCTCAAGTAACGATCGTTTTGATTGTATATGCTTAATTTATGTTTGTGGACGATCCCGCATCAATGACCACAAAAAAATGGGTTATCAATGGTCGACATTTAGCAAATAATTTCGCTCAAACCGATGCTAGGGACCGTGTTGAACTTACTATGGCTCATTTTTGAAGGCCTCACGGTGACATCAAGATGAAAAAAAAAGAAAAAAAAGCATTGTTCCTTTGATTGGTTATAACATGTTTTGGTAGAGACGTTGTCTCATGTGTATCTATGTGTTTATTTAATCAATTCGTTTGTGTCAAAGTTGATCAATTCAGTACACTCTTATACTTTTTCTGATTAAATAAGTTTATATCGATCGATACGATTGTGTCAAATGACTAAATACCAAATTCACAATAATTCAGAATTTCGATTTCGGTTCAAACTTCCCTGAGAAGACTTGATAAGTATTTTCAATAGTTATCGATCGTTACTATCGAGTGTTGAATTTTCAAAATGCTGAGTTTATTGAGTTGGTAAGTATTGTTCATCGTTATTTACTGTATAGATCGTTACCTCCGAGTCTTAAATTTCAAAAAGTATTGAGTTGATAAGTACTTTTCGATTGTTTTGGATCGTATCAATCGTTGTGACCGAGTCTTAGATTTTCAAACATATCGAGTTGATTGAGTTTATTGGTTATAGTGAACAGTTTTGAATTGATCGAGTTGATAGGCAACGTTCAATGATTGTCGAGTGTATCGATTGTTCCATAATAAAACAATCAACACAATTCAGTAAATAGAGATAATATGCTTTGTCAAACATGTCGCATTGATCGTTACGATTTGATGTTATTATTCTTGAGCACATGTTATCCCTATGTTGAATTCTTGGTCAATATCGTGGGATACCAACATACTTGTAGCAACAATTTGAATAAGAAATTAATACCAAAAAAACTTTGGTAATCCACTTGGGTTTTAATGAGCGATCTTAAAATGAAACGCTAATTGGAGACTAACGAGATTCATGCAAGCTTTACCGTAACTAAAAACGTTTTCTAAACTACTGAAGCCATTGGCTAAATTAATAATTTAAGCCGTTAGCTTAAAAGACGACGACATCAGTAAAGGCAACCAGAAATACTTTAAAAAGTTGTCTGAGAGAAGTTTAAGCACCATCGCGCTCGCCTATGCGGTTTTGGCGTTTTCTTGACCAAGAAAATTTTAGAGGTCAAATAACTAAATACGAAGTTACTGTGAATTTATATTCTGCATATGCGCATTTCGACAACTTATGTCTCTTCGGTGCAGATAAAACCTAAACGTTTGGAAGACCATAAACTCAAAAATGTTTAAAAACTGATAGAGGATAAATAACAAAAATGATCTAAATGTAAGGCAAAATCATCTAAGTACAGAGTTTTAGATACTCCTTAGTTTTCAAGCGATGACACATATAAACCAGTTGAATTCAATAATAAAATCAATATTTCAACACAAAAACTATGATAAACTAGGGATTAAGAGGAAGGAACCGGTATAGACCAAACTGATCTGAAGTACATACTGTACAAATGCGTTGGGCAATAACAATCCCTTATATGCGTATAATGAGCTCATAAGGCACATGAGAAATTACATTATCTGATTTTCGCAGGTCTTCAGAAACAAAATGCTTTCAAGAGACTGTATCACTAACATCAACATGACTCTGAACAGTCCAAAAGACCCAATTGGGTCTAAACGTGCCTTGAACTGGCGGTGTAATTCGACGTGGTACCGACATGTCAGGCTTCATTTTTGACTGGGTTATCTCAAGACTTTTTTTTAACTATATTTGGTTCATTTGTGACAATGTTTGACAGAAAAATCTTGGAATGTTTCTTCTTAAAGTCCAAAGTTGAATTATGGATCCAGCTTGCATCCATCTTGGGTGATGTGCAAACCTAGTGGATACCATTTTTAAGAAGACAACTGAGCAGGTTTTGTGCTAATTGTCCAAGCGGTTTCAGCCGAGATATTCTGAGTGTTTTTCCACAAGCTTCAATAAACTGTTCATTCCTTTTGCCCATTTGAACCTGTAGGACACCATTATGGACCTTTATGACTACATGTGGTTTTTATTGGCCAGTTAATTTCAGATAATTTTGATTGTTTTTTTCCCGTAGTGTAAAATGTTAAACTATATTCTTTCTTGTCGGCCATCTTGTTTGGGGTATAAGCCTACGAGACACCATTTTAAGAGATTCATCCAAGAACTGTTTTGACTATGTTTTATTCATTTTTGCAAATTTGTTTCAGCAATGGTATTTGAATGTGTTTCTTCATAAATCTAATGTTGCAAGACGCTCCTTGTTGGCAGCCACCTTGGAAGTTTTGGACATGCTTGATACCATTTTGAAGGGTGCTAAAAATGGACCATTGTAAAGTTTTTAATTCTGACCATGTACTTTTAGAACCCTTCTATATGTTTCCCAAATGTTAACTAAGTTTTCAATTGGTGATGATCTTTGAGGATGATTTTAAGACATAAAGGACACCATCTAAGGACCATAGGAACTTGGTTTGAACTCCTTAGGGGATCTTCGAATGTCTTCTTTTATGCATATCTAATGTTAAACTGTGTTCTGCACTGGTGGCCATATATTTAGCAAAGTGTGGGCTTGAAAGGTACCATTTTAAAAGAGAACAA
>MJUU01000760.1:123565-147032 GCA_002080025.1 Modiolus philippinarum
GGACAATGTTGAATTTTTACCGCCTTTTTTGGCGGCCATTTTAAAAATGGCTGTCAACAAACAATTTTTAACATCAGTTTTGAAGTTACGACATCAAGACCAATTTGGAAACCAAATGTCATTGAAATCGGACTATGTTGAATTTTCCCGCTTTTTTGGCAGCCATTTTGAAAATAGCAGTCAACAAACAATTTTAACACCGACTTTGAAGTCGCAACATCAATATCTATTTAGAAAATAAATTTCTTTGAAATCGGACAATGTTGAATTTTCCCGCCTTTTTTGGTGGCCATTTTGAAAATGGCGGTCAACAAAGAATTTTCAACAACGGTTTTGAGGTTGCAACATCAATATCTATTTGGAAACCAAATTTCATTGAAATCGGACAATGTTGAATTATCCCTCCTTTTTTGGCGGCCATTTTGAAAATGGCGGTCAAGGAACAATTTCAACATCAGTTTTGAAGTCGCCACAGCATTGCAAACATTTCATCAATTTACACTTAACCTTTATCTCCTATAGTTTTGGAAATAAAAGATGAAAAATAAGAAAATTTTAAAAATTCAGTGAAAAAAGGGCAATAACTCCTACACGGGTTTATGGATTTTCTTCAAAATTTCAGGGTGGGTAGATCTCGATATGCTGAACATTTTTTCAATTTACACTTGACCTCTATCTGTTACACTTTTTGAAATAAAAAATAAAAAATGCTTAAATTTTAAAAATTTTACGGAAAAAGGGCTATAAGTCCAAGACAGTTTTTCCGATTTTCTTCAAAATTGCAGGGCATATAGATCTCGTCATTCTGAACAATTCTACCCCATGTCAGAGTTTTGATATCTGCAACGGTGTTGAAGTTATTTGCCAAAAACAGCAATTTACCCCTATGTTCTATTTTTAGTAACAGCGGCCATGTTGTTTGGTCCTCGGACTAACCGAACATATTTTTCAAAATACATACCCTGGTGATGACCCAGGCCAAGTTTGGAGTAAATTGGCCCAGTGGTTTCAGAGGAGAAGATTTTTGAAGAAAAGTTTACGACAGACGGACGACGGACGCCAAGTGATGGCAAAAGCTCACCCTGGCATAGCCAGGTGAGCTAAAAAGATATGGTTGCTAGGTATAATTCCAAAAAATAACAGGTCTTTGAGAGTTCAAGGAAATTTACCACAAAAAGAATCAAAGATTTTTGTAATTTGACCTTTGAAAATGATCATTATAACTGAAAGGATCTGAAAAAGTTATGGTTGCTAGGTAGAATTCCAAAAAATAACTGGAGAGTTTCAGGAATGTAAACGGAAATTGGAATCAAAAACTTTATGCTGAGAAGTCTATTTTAATGTAATTCTTTTGAGATCCAAAGACTTTATTCTACTCCTTAACAACTTGCATTGTAAGTCCAATTAAGAAAAAAAACTAAGTCCAAATATGGAAAAAATACAGAAAAACTGAAAAAAAAAATCAATTTTTCAGCTTGAAGTAATTTTCTGACCGTCATCGCACTTTTGACCACTTTTTGTAAAAATTCCAATAAGATTTAATAACTTAATTTGACTTATAGGAAACTTTTAACCATAGGGTTAAAATAAATTCTTGTGCAAAAAAACGTAAGTCCAATTACTGAAAAAATACGGAAAAACTATAAAAAAAATTCCAAATTTTTCAGCTGGAGGTAATTTTCTGACCATTTTCTAACTTCTGTCCAAATTTCAAATGATTCCATTAAGATTTGATGACGATGCTGATGTTTAGAAAACTTTAACCACAGGGTTAAAATAAATGTTGACGACGACACTGATGACGGAATTTTGGATCACTATTTCTCACTTTTGAGACACAGCAGTTCCTATTTTTAGCGGTGTGAGATTTCCTTGTCTTACACTAGTGCAAGACAAAAAAATCACGTGCAGTTTACCGGCAAATATCGTGTTTGCACATTAGGGTCTCTATAGTCTACATCTGTCCTCATTAGTGGTCAAAAGTGTATTTAATCTACGTATTATAAAATTGTTATATCATTTGAAGTAAAATTTCACAGGAAAATACGAGAAAATCGTTTTAAAATATGGCGCGCTCGGGTATACATTCCTGATTTTATGACGTTGCAAAAAGGGACGTAACTCCTTGTGTAAACAGACAAAAAGGGGGCGACATTTTTGTGTGGATTTTAGTATATTTTAGGGTAAATACAGTGAGAAATAAAATCAAACACCAGTGGAAGTGCGAGACAGGAGAATCTCAGACACCCTCGGGTAAGATTTCAATCATCTCGGACTCAGCAAGCTTCGTCCGAGACTGGAAATCTTACCCTTGGGTGTCTGAGATTCTCCTGTCTCGCACTTCCCCTGGTGTTAGATTCTTAATGTCTCGCTTCCGCGACTTTCGTCACGGGCGAGACAAAAATGAGAAAGTTGGTTTGAATGCTTAAAGGCCAAATTCTCTAGAAGAAACACAACTTAATAAGTGAGTTCATGGTATGCCTCAACATCATCACACTGGATCAGTGCATGAAATGACTAGATATAGTAAAGCGAAACTCTGCATCCTAATAACTATGAAGAATTATGTGGGCAATTTTCTAAATGCTTACCAAACGAGAAATTTCAAATATATTCTATTGGGCTTAGGACATTTACGAAAAAAAATATAAAATTCCTGAATGGACATTTCCGAATAACCTGACATCCTGTTTCCGAAAATTTCATTACAGGTTAACTTTCAAAATTATCATTTGGATCAGTTTGTTTTTAAATAAAGTGGTTTTATAGTTAGAGAAATCCTCCAGTATTTGGCTTTATTCTGTCATGATCGTTTATTACACACAGAGAGAAAAGAGGTTTGGGTCCCCTAAAACTGGTTGATCAATAGAGATGGCCTCTGCAAATGTTGGTACCAAGTCCAACTGTCCCGAGTTCCTATCGTTGTTTACGTTTGGATTCTTTTGGTATTAGACCTTTTCACCCTAACTGTGGGGTAGTCCATGAGCACATCCAGTAAAAACTTCTACCCCAAGCCCCACCTTCTGGATATTTACGTTACACATGCTCACTGACAGTTATCGTGAAATGGTCTATTCATATGTTTTTGTTGTGAAGTTCTGTGGTAAATTGTGCTTGAAATTTTACAGTCAATGTAGGTGCATTTTTTAGCAACTGACCAGGTCAGTCTTTCTTTGTCTATATGCAAAGGACGACAGTTTTGTCATTGATATAATGGCAAATGCACCGTACAATGAAACTTAAACTGAAGATAAGTTGTCATCTTGCATACCTTTCCACCTACAGTGCGGGTAGCTGTTCCTAATGCTACACGATTTTCACTTATAATCGTATAGCATGCATGTTTTTGTTTTTAAACAAGAGGCACCACTTTGATTTTCATGGCTTATGGAAGAGGTACATGCAATGATTTTTCGGAAAAGTCCTCATTCTTATTTTCGGAAAAGGGAACACATATTTTCAGAAAAGGGGAAAAAATATTTTCGGAAACATCCACCATTTTTTCAGAGATGTCCTTCTCCGATTCCATTAAAATCCAATAAAATGGATATATTGAGTATATCTTAGTAAGATAGAGATTTTAGTCCCGCTTGCATATCATAGCAGAATATGCAGTTTTATAACTAAAAGCTAATATCCAGAGACTTTCAAAGAAATGCACCCTCTTAAAATTGCATGAAAATAAAAATTTGAATTGCCAGGTAAAAGTGAGATTGTGTCTCCCTAAAATCAGTTGATACAACAAAAAGCTATCGTCATGTGGAATTAAATAAACCCAAACAAAATCTGACACAAATTTAAACAAGACGTGTCTTGTGAAACACTTATGCCCCCAGTAGAAGTTAAGAAGAAACCATGACGTGAATAGTTATTTATAAGATTCAGATTATGAGAAATTAACAAGAGGTTCAGAGACTGAGCCTGTATAGCTCAGCTGACAAAATGCTAAATAGCAGATGATGAAAATAATGTTTTTCCTATATGGCTATAGTGTCAAATGTTAAAATGTTCTGCTCTGGTGGCCATTTTTGTCGCATTGAAACAAAATAATCAATCTTTGTAAAGGACTTTCCATAAATCATTCCAGTAAAGTTTGGTTGAATTTGCTTCAGGGGTTTCAGAGGAGATGATCAAAATATGATTTTCCCATAGTGTCAGCGCTAAACTACTATTAAAAATACAACAAAAGGTTCCAGACAAAAAACATGGATAGGTAAAATAGTGCTATACCTCCCAAAGAGCAGGGATACAATTGAGTGCCTCACTTTTAATGATAAAACAAATATATGCAGATTTTCTATAGTTTATTAAAACAATAGAGAGTGTTAACATTTCACACTACATATGATAACAATGATTTACACTCTATAACATGCTCATACTGATGCTGCCTAACATGCAAATTATAAATTACACTCTCACTCATAATAAATAGTCTATAAAAATTGTTTATAATGAGAGGAATTTTATCTTAAATAATCAAATTTAATAAATTACTGATTAAAGAGTATTTTCCAATATGCCTGAAAATAAAGTGTGGGAAAATAATCAAATCAAAGATCTTAAAATAGATTCATCTGAATTCATTATTATCAAAGTTTATGAATTGTTCTTTCAACAAATATGAAATTCTTCCCAACAGAAAATGAAAATCATGATGAAATTCTCCCACACAGGAAGATAAAAATCAAAAGTTATAATAACCAAAAATGAGACATTTTACAGTCAAATTCTTTTGATGTAAATTTGTTAGCATTTCTTATTTTTGAAGGTCTAAATTTAAAATATAATAACATGTTGTATGAACACTCAGAACTTGACTTATGTAGTAGTTTCTTTACAAGTAGGTGCAATTTGCTTTATTGTAAAATATTATTTCACTTCCCAATGTAACTCATATCAGAAAAAAAATGTTAATAATATACTAGGAATCTTTGTTGGTTAAGTAATACTATCTCATCCCTCTTTCCAAAGAGGCTGAAAGTCAGAAATTCAGAACGTGAACTGTATTCTTGAACTCATTATAAAAAAAAAATCTTTTATGTAGATCAAAAGTGAAAAAAGATATATTTTTAACATTCATTGTGACTCATGTGATGTTATTGCTCATCTATAAAATTATGTTTGGTCAATAATATTCCGGTAGTACAAATTAATTGGTCAGCATAAATTACAAAATATGTTCAATTTCATTTGAAGACATTTATTTATTGTAATTACAGATTGTCATAAAAGGTTAGAGTATAATACAAATAATTAAATAATTTATATAGTCCATTTGGTGGTTATAAAAATAGGGAAAATAATTAATTAAAAATCAGAGAAAAATTCAAGACATTTTTATTGAAGCAATTCTTAATAAAGAAGTCATTACATAACTAAACAACATATTTATGGTATTTTCATCCAAAAAATAAAGATTTTGTCCATTGGTCACAATAGTAAATTTTCAAGACTACTAGTATGGGAGTGTGTCATAGAACTGAACAGCTTGACCTGACCTTAACTGGCTATTGTTATACTAATTCTGTCACATGGCACTTATTTACATGTATTAAGAATTTAAATATAGACTTTGCATTTGCATATAAACATAAACACCATTCACATTTGATTGTTGTTTTCAAAACAAACCAATTATATAATATGGCAAGGGTGCCTTGTTGTTTTCACTTGATTGGTGAGAGGAAGTTTGAGGAACAAATTGAAATAAAATTTAATAACAATTAAATGAATATCTTTTTCTTGAAAAATATCAACTTTTATTTTAATTATTATGGATTTTTCTTTTAAAATTTAAATTAATGTATTTATTAATATATTCAAGTTAGCATAACCAAATGGCCATGCTTTTCTTGCTTCATATCACATGTATATTTTCACACTGTCCTTAAATTGAGGTACATGTATGTCTATAAAAGTTTACATATACTTTAATATATCTTCAATACATAGTGACATTCTTATACAACTTTCATCATGGTATTGATTTTTACCTGAACAGGTAATGAATAATGTTGAAGACACATGACTTCCAAATTTGGTAAATTAAGTCTTACATACATGTAAATAGTGGTCAGCTGACTTGTTGTTTATAAACATAGAGCACATGTTGGCTGTTGAAATAGATTTTGTCACTCCCAATATAGAAACACAGAAAACAGACATCATTTTACCCTTTAGTGAAATAGACAACTTTTTAATTTGTTGACAGATTTACATGTAAAATTCACCACTAATATGTATAATGTGGCCCTCCAAATAGATCTAGTTTAAAATTAGGTATATTAATGACTAGATTTTTTATTAATTTTTTTCCCTATTTTTGTAGTCACCAAATGGACTATACCATTGTTTTCCAGAAAATTCCTGGAAAAAGAAACATTACCAAAGAAAAAATAGTAATGGTGCATTACATGATACCCCGCCACATTTCACAAAATTTCTAATTAAAAGGGGCATAATAACTCCAGAACTATGTGTACCACTGACCCCAAAATTATACTTGGCCTGTATTTTGTGGTAAACAATTTACATACCAAGTTTAAAGACAGTATGCTATTTAATTCACAAGTTATGAGAAGGAAACCCTAAAATTCGCAAAGTTTTGTGGTAAACAATTTGCATACCAAGTTTGAAGACCTTGTGTTATTTCGTTCACAAGTTATCAGTCGGAAACCCTAAAATTCGCAAAATTTCAAAGTTTCAAGGGGCATAACTCCAGAACCCCTTGGACCCCTGAACCCAAAATCAAACTTAACCTGAGTTTTGTGGTAAACAATTTGCATACCAAGTTTGAAGACCTTGTGTAATTTCGTTCACAAGTTATCAGTCGGAAACCCTAAAATTCTCAAAATTTCAAAGTTCCAAGGGGCATAACTCCAGAACCCCTTGGACCCCTGAACCCAAATTCGAACTTGACCTGAGTTTTGAGGTAACAACTTGCTTACCAAGTTTGAAGACCTTGTGTTATTTCGTTCACAAGTTACCAGTCATAAACCTTCGGGGGATGGATGGACGGACGGACAGACAGACAGACGGACACACGACTGAGGGTATCACATTATACCTCGCCACTACGTATGGCGGGTATAAAAAAGCAAATAAGTATACAAATAAAGAATGAAGAATTTATGTTAAATTTTGATATCAAGATAGAGTTCAAGACAAAAAAATAATGAAAACTAAACTGTGATTATTTATAGAAACAAGTCAGTCTTCTAATGAATAATTAAGTAAACATCTACTATCCTGTGTCGAAAATCAAAAAACGCAGACAGAGAGGCAGAAAATTCAGAGGTATTTGCTGACATATCTACAATGACAATGACAAAAAAAAAATGAGGCAAAATTCAGTTTTTCTTTGAATTTGAAAAATATCAACTAATCAATTTAACATAATTTCTAAAATGTATAATTACAGTGAATATGTCATGGTTAAAAATCTATAAAATTTAAGAAAAAAGATGAATAAACAACAAATAATACTAACAATTGTCAACATTAATTTGATTTATGCCATTTGTCACATTTAGACCTTAATCACATATATGTACTGAAAATCCTTTTTTTTTTAATCAACTTTATTTTTTAAACATTCACAGAACAGGAACATTTGTTGTTTTATCATTTAATTCATTACTTCAAATACAAGTTAATTATATTCTGCCTCCCTAAGTAACATACTTTGTCTTACCTAGGACTTGAATGATATGATGACAAAAATAATCAAACCTTGAAGAGGATGTCCTTTATTTACATGAAACCACATTGTTTCCATGTAGTCTCTTTAATATTGATGAATCAGAAGAAAAATTTAAAGACTTTACGGAAAAAAAGTTTTGGTAAAGATCTTGGAAGGTTTCACTTGTACACTACAGTCAGAGACTGACAGACAAAAAGATGGACAAGGTGAAACCCAAATTCCTCATTACTTTGTTTATAAAGAGAAAATATGGAGACAAAACCAAGTATACAGGTACACAAGTAGTGTAATCATGGTGATGCAATAACAAAATGTGTGTTTCAACTCGAATAACATGATTACTAAAAAAAATTAATAATCAACCATTTATCTTTAAGCCATTTCCTGTTTTTGTTTTGCTTAAAAACATTGCAAAACAAGGAATAAAAAAAACATTGTACATGTTGTAACTGTAAATAAAGCAATATTATTTCTTCATTCATGTATTAGTTTCTTAATCAATTTGAAAAAAAAAAAAAAAAAAAAAAAACAGACCTAGGGTCAAACAAAATACATGACTATTCATGCCTTTTACGGTTACCTATTTCAACACAATTTATTAGGCCTGTTTACTGTTGCCTGACATAGGATACTTAAACAAATTCAATTGAGCTTAAACTATGTTAAACTAGATTGAAAAATTTCAACCTTTCTATCTATTTATCAAAATTACCAAAAGCAAAGACTGAAAGTCAAAAATGAATACAACTTTTCGTTTGAATCTTTACATCGGGGACAGATATCTGGATTTCGCAATCATTAACAGCTGACTGTCCCTCTTTGAAATACTGATGTAGTCATTAACAAACATATTTTTATCCTTATAACGAAAGAGAAATAGTTATCACACTTTCAGTAAAATTTGGCACAAAGGTTCTAAATAACAACTCATTTTAGTATCTTGCATTAGCCACAGACTCCATTCTCAATATGCATGCTCATAAGATAGGAGAAAAACTGCAAGAATCAATATCGCTTTATTGATAAAAACTGTAATGAATGCTAAAATATTAGTACATTTGAAAGCCTATTTTAAGGTATGACTGATCAGATCATATTGCACATAATCCCTCACTATACAATGGAGTGATCCTGCTTTTACAGTGCATTTTAGCAAATTTTTAAAATAACAACATTTTCTGCACTTTAGTTTTTGTTTGTTCCAGGAACAGTCATTAAAATCATACAAAAGCTAGAAACAATGATTAAAATTACATTGTTCATCCATACCATTACGAAAACAGACTTCTTAAAAATTCCATTAAAATATTTGTTACAATTTTAAACCTGGCTAAAGTCATTTGGCTGTGGTATTGAAATGCTAAAGGATGTATCTCCTAATTTTAATCTAAGTTTTTTAGGAAAAGTGTGACTGTTTGATAGTGGATAAAATGTACTTGGTGCGATCGGTGATTGTGGTGAATGAACAGGTACTTTTGATGAGGGATTCCCTGAACTTCTTCGCCTTTTAGAATCTCTACGATGATGTTTTGCATAAGACATTTCACTTCTCATTTGAGATTCCAGTTCATCCTCTAGACGCTTAACAGTTGACAAACTTTCTTCCATGGTCTCTAGGATAGGATCTCTTCTCATTTTGATTGTTAATTTCGGAATTTTTTTGTCGGGAGATATTTGTGGTGATGAAGTGATGGAATATGATAATTTTCGTTTCCTATCCCTATGATTTTTGCTATTTAACATTGAAAGGCACTGGTCGGATAATGATTTGCTGATTTTGTTTCTTTTGGTCTCAGATACTTTTTCATCACTACATAATTCAGGTTGACTTTCTACTTTTCTTGGCGGTGTAACATTTTTTATGATAGAGTCAAAACTTTCAAACATATTGTCAACTGGTTCTTGTTTTATCTCAGTTTTCAATCTGTGAGCTAGTGAATCACCTTGTTGTTCATCAGAGAAACTACAAACATCAATGTAACTATCTTCCGAACTTACTGCATCATTCCCTGGACAGCCTAATTCTTCATTTAATTTTTCTGTTAAATTTTGTGCCACTGTTGAATTCAATGAGTTAATACTCTCAGAATCCCTTTTTCCATGAAGACGAGGACTCTGACGAACTGGATGTTTCCTTGAACTCCCAGAAACTTGAACATTTTTTAGAATTTTGTTCTCTTGACTATAATTTTGTCCCTGAATTGATTCTGTATCACAGTGTAGCTCTAAGGTCCCTGAACTCGATATGTCTAAATGTTCTGATTGTGAAATTTGGTTAGAGTCAACTGAATTCCTAATTTGATTTGGTTCATTTTTAATCTTTATTTCCTCATTATTTTCATCGCTTTCTTTTTTAACACAATCAACTGTTACATTAGATTTATCGCTTTGTACTTTACTTTTGGTCTCTGTTGATTGTAATCTTGTACTATGTCGAGAACAAGGTTTTTCTTCCATAGTCACAGTTTTCTCAAGTACGGGTTCCTTTTTAACATTTGGAAGCTGTAATCGAGGACTATGCCTAAAAACAGGTTTCTCTTCATTAGTCTCTAACTTATCCTGAACTAAAGATTCCTTGTTTATTGTTGGACTACTCTTGCTTCCGGCTGTACTACTTATAGAGTCTGTGCTTATTGAACAACGCTTTCTAAGACGTGGACTACATCGCTGAGAGTTAATAAGATTTGAGGAATGTTTTGCTACAGAACTTTGTACTGTTACTTTATCTATAATATTGTGTGAGGTATCAAATTTCCTAGTCCTTGTCCTACATATAGATGGTGGAGAATTCATATTTATATCTAAACTTTCTTTTGAAGAGTCTTCATTTTTGGAACAACTTTGGGTGTTTTCTTTTGAACACTCATCGTTATTTGGAAATGTTTTTGCCTCCTCTTGTTCAGTTGTTGAGTCCTCACTACAAATTCTACAAGCTTGTTCTACAATAGAATCTAGTTCTTCATGATCAAATTCGGGATGGTCGAATTCCTGTTCCTCAAAGCTAAAACTTATTCTTTTATTTGGAGATTTAATTTTTGCTGCTATTTTTGGAGTTTCTACTTCATTTTTTTCCGCTGATTTTGTTGATGATTTGGAGAGAAAACAACCCCTTTTGTCTCTCTGCGACCATTTTTTTGAAGAGGGAATTTTAGAATTCAAGTCATTTAAGACATTCTTTCCGATTGGTGATTTGACAGGAAGCTTTTTCCCTGTATTAGCTCTTGGCTCGGGTAACTTAAGTCCCTGAGAAAGTAATAGTTCAGCATCATATCTGGTAATTCCTCTTCTTTTCAATTCTCCAGGTTTCAGCAAATCAGCATTTTTCTTCAAATTGTCATCCCTTATATTCCAATTTTCTGAAATTACATATTGTCATACCAATAATATTACTTTGTGCAAAATGAACCTTTGCCTTTCAAAAATGCTAGAAATTATCAATGGGACATAATTGCCCTGCCTACATCAAATTATCATGGGGCATAACAATATAATTCAAAGCGGATTATATTACCAGGTCAAAAATTTTGCGGACAGAAGTGGAAATGTGATGTGATTCAAATTTTTTTTGCAAGATGAATGCTTCTATATATTTTCAGAAGGAAAGACATTTTTTAATGTGAGCAAAATTTATAAATGTGTATATTTGTGAACTACAATTGCATTAATTAAATTATTTGACAAGCAATCATTACTCTGTCACCAATGATAATTATGCAAGAGAATAATTAGTTTTGGTTTTGATATGAAGGAGAGTCCTCATGTTAAAATCAGTTTTTAAATAAAATTTAATTATTTATTTAGCCACTATGACCTTGACCTTAGAAATGGTGAGCAAACAACCGATTGGTTTATGTTTCCAACAATTATTATTTGATTTTGATCTTATGTAGATGGTTTTGGTCTGGTACAGAATACTAAAGTCCCTTACCTAGGAGATGGTGAACCAACAATTCTTAGGGTTCCATACTCTGTTATAAGTATTAGCATAAAACCCAAAACTTGTTACTGCTCTGATGCCGAATACTTAAAGTTATAATCCATGAACTAATATTTTTAAATTATTATCTTAATTTGGCATGTTAAGTAAAGCTCCATTCTTAGCAGATGTTGCAGTTATTTTTAGGCTCTTTTGAATATTTGATCTTTGTTAACTCATTCATAAGTTGTAATATACAGTCTACATGCTTTATTTTTATCTACACTGTAGACATAAATATTGAAATGACTATCAATGGCATCAGAGTTTAACTTTATTAAAATTTTGGTATTTTGTTATGTATTAACCACTGACACCCTGACCTTAAAGAATACACAAAACTAGTAATTTGGAAAGCCACAGAGAACATGGTAGCCCACCTAAATGTCTGACCTTGTCTAAAATTAAGTGTGTTCTATCTCTGTGATAAGTATGCATGTGACAAAGTTTTGTTTTGATATGTATCTTAAAGATATAATCAAGAAACAACAGGAGAGATGTATGACAATTGAAATAAACTTTCTTGCACTTGGTTTATGTTCAAGTTATATTCCTTATCTCTACCTGCAAGTCAACAACTTGAGTGAGTGTGAGTTCATGCCACTAAAGCAGTTTTTCAATTGCATTGTGGCTGTCATTAAAGGCAGAAGCCAGAGTACAGAGATTGAATCCCCATTCTTGAAAATTCTGAATAAAATATATGTAGGTATGTTCGTTTCAACATTGTAAATGGGAGCAAGAGAAATAAAGACATTGTGTATAGTTTACCATTTCCATAAAGAGCTGCTCCAGTCATTTGTGCACTAGGCCTTTCTCTCTCTAATGGATCAGATTTGAGTCTAGTCAGTCTGTCGTCTGTATCCCTTAGTCTGTAGCCTTTTACATGTTGAGGACTTTTTATTCCTTCTTTTGGTCTGAACGCTCCTTGTTTTCTCCTTTCAAAATAAAAATCCATATTTTATAGCTAATATTTTAATTAGGGATGTCAACTCAGACAAGATTTATAACTCAGGTAATAGACACTTTTTCGAGCGAGTACTCGAGTACTCACTCACAGAGAATTTGTACAATCCCAATAGAACAGGTTCTTGTATAGAAAAATATTTTCTCTCAAGTACATTTAATACCATTTACTTCTTATTTCTGGTCAACAACAATGCAATCAGTATTTAATTAACAGCTTTTAAATTGAATTGCTTACAAATCAATACAAATCAGTACATTAATGAAGACAAAATAAACATAATAATATATTTAAATTTCTTAAACTTCTGACACCAACAAAAGAAGCCAATATATGGTATCTTTACGGGATTCAATTAAAACAGTGATTTTTTGCTGAGAAAAATTATGATCATCATTTTTTGAGAAAGTAGATTTATTAATTTTGTAACTTATAACAAATACCGAAATTAGTCAAATTACTGTGAATTTTGTTTCTGCACATGCACATTTCGACAACAGTCTGTTCAGTGCAGTTCAAATCAAAGCATTTGGAAATCCATTAACCAAAATATGTGTCAAAGCTGATAGAGAACAAATTACCAATGAGATCTAAATAAGCAGGCCAAAATCAGCTAGGACAGAGCTATGCAAGTGGGAGATACTCCTTAGGTTTCGACAAAAGTTTCATTAATTTAGATATTGAAAGTTTTTAAACAAAATCGGTTTTTCGGGCCAGCACCAAAATACTGGCTCCTGGGTTGGTGAATGCCCTCGGGGACTAACAGTCCACCAGCGGTAGCATTGGCCCAGTGGTAACAAATAACAAATACCTAAGTTACTGTGAATTTTGTTTATGCATATGCATCTAAAGGTCCTGCAAAAGTTTTCCTTTGATAGATTTTTTTATCAGATTGAAACATGCTGTGTTTGACATATTACTAAACGACATCTTCAGTTCAAATCTTTCATGCAAATGTGATGGAATGCAGTTTATATTATCATATTTATGGGCCATCTGAGGAGATGAATTACATATATTCTAGTTATCAAAATAGCAAACCAAGTATTCGAGTGCCAGTTTAACTAATCAATACTCTGTAAGTCCAAGCGATACTCGAGTACTCGTTGACACCCCTAATTTTAATATTTAAATATAAATTTTCACAGTTTGAAATATGTCATAATTCAGAATTAAAGGTTTGTAAAGGTTCCACGGAACCTAATGTCTTGCCCGCTCATTACATTGTCATTATAAAGTAAGTGAGAATCGAACCATCAATTAAGCCTTTTCTTAGATGAGGCTCCTAGGTATATTCCATGAAATAACTGGTCTCTTGAG
Source organism: Modiolus philippinarum (assembly GCA_002080025.1). Taxonomy (NCBI): domain Eukaryota; kingdom Metazoa; phylum Mollusca; class Bivalvia; order Mytilida; family Modiolidae; genus Modiolus; species Modiolus philippinarum. Next base: position 137,531 of record MJUU01000760.1, read on the forward strand.
AATTTCAGGAAATATACCAAAATTGGAATCAAATATTTCTATACAATAACTATTTTCAATGAAATGTACGCAAAAAAGTATGGTTGCTAAGTAGAATTCCAAATTAACCAAAGCTGGAATCAAAAATTTTTGCAATTTTACTATTAAAAAAAATTATTAATACTGCAACGAATTGTAAAAGACATGGTTGCTAGGTAAAATTCCAAAAAAATAATAGGTCTTTGAGAGTTTCAGGAAATTTACCAAAACTGGAATCAAAGATTTTTGTAATTTGACTTTTGAAAATGATCATTTAACTGTAAAGATTTGAAAAAGATATGGTTGCTAGGGAGAATTCCAAAAAAATAACAGGTCTTTGAGAGTTTCAGGAAATTTACCAAAATAAGAATCAAAGATTTTTCAATTAAAACATTTGAAAATGATCATTATAAATGAAAGGAAATGGAAAAGTTATGGTTGCTAGGTAGAATTCCAAAAAATATCCAGTCTTCAAGAGTTCCAGGAATCTTAACCAAAATTGGAATATGCAATTTTGTTATTAAAAATGTATGTTTGATTCTAATTTATTAAAAAAGGACTATTGTTGATAAGAATTTCTTAAAAAAAACTTGTCTAGGAGAGTTTCAGGTAATTTACCAAAGTTGGAACCATGTTATTTAATTCTTTAGTCTTCAAAATTATGTTTGATACCAAAACATTGTTTAAATTTGTAATTGGATGCAAGAATTTCAAAAATTATTTGTCTTCGACAATGTTTGATATTTTCAGGAAATTTACCAAAGTTGGAACCAAAATCAAAATTCCAACAGCCTATTGCCCACTCTATGCAGAAAGGTCAAATTTGATTTAGCTCTATTAAGGGCTTTTCCATCAAAATGCATGTACCAGGGTCGGAAGGCAATTTTCTATTACCCCCACAACCAAGGGTAATAGACAAATATGAGTATAGCAATAAGATACAAAATTGACAAGAACCCACAAGAACTTTCATTTTCTGCCTTCCGACCCTGGTACATCCTTTTTAATGGAGTAGCCCTAATATTCAAAGACTTTTTTCTACTTCTTAACAACTAACACTAACATTGAAATTTTTCAGCAAAAAACTTCAGTCCAAATACGAAAAAAATATGGAAAAAAACAAAAAAAAAATTCCAAATTTTTTAGGGGGAGGTATTGTCAGGCAAGACAAAAATGATTAATTACGAGCTATGCATCATATGACCAAAGGACACTGAACAGGTGAAAATTTGGACAAAACTTGAAACAAAAAATAAAAAGATAATAATTCTTAAAGGTTCCATGGAACCTAGTGTCTTGTTTGCTTACTCCACTGTCAGTACCATTTGGCCTAAATAAGCAAAATCATAAAATAGACTGTTTCTTACATGTCTTAACATTCATGCCAAATGTCGAACAGTTCCCAGAAAATGGATAATTTTTTGTTCAAGTTCCTTTTAATTCTTTATTTGAAATAACACGATTGCACACTACAGAATACAAATGTTCATTTTCTTTTTTGATAATATTCAAGATTGAGCATGATTTTTAAAGATGACTTCTGTTACACGTCAGTTGGTAGTTTTCTCTGGCATCCTTCACATCTTTTTTCTATTTTCTATCCCGGTTGCCCCTAGAGAAGGCCGTACTGGTCGAAACATTGGCACTCTTCTCCTATTCCCTTTCGATATTTTTAGCTATTCTTATACGCCTGTCGAAAGACTGATGTATTATGGTATACCCTCTGTCCGTCTGTTAACTTTTTGGTTTCCGGAGATTTTTTCTGTAACCACTTGACATATTGATTTCATATTTGGTATATGAGTATCAGATCAAGTTTGAATTTGGTTCTGGTCCATTCATTTTGTACAGAGTTATAGCCCTTTGACTTAGTGAAATTTTGAGAAATATAGGTTTCCTAAATTTTTTCTTTAACTGCTTGACATATTGACTTCATATTTGGTACAAATGTTGTATATGATTATATCTAGGTGAGATACAGATCAAGTTCCAATTTGGTTAAGGTTGGTTGATTTTGTACAGAGTTATGGCCCTTGGACTTAGTGAAAGTATAAAAAATATAGGTTTCCGGATTTTTTTTCCCTGTAACCGCTTGACATATTGATTTCATATTTGGTATGTGAGTATATCTAGGTAAGATACAGATCAAATTTGAATTTGGTTTCGGTCAGTTGATTTTGTACAGAGTTATGGCCCTTTGACTTAGTGAAATTTTTGAAATACATGTATATAGGTTTCCAGAGTTTTTTTACTTTAACCGCTTGACATATTAATTTCATATTTGGTATGTGAGTATATCTAGGTGAGATACAGATCAACTTGGAATTTGGTTCCGATTGGTTGATTTCTTACAGAGTTATGGCCCTTGGACTTTGTGAAAGTTAATTTGATATTTGTTAATTGTTACATCTTGGTAAGGCACATATTCTGTTTGATTTTTTTTCAATCAAAATTTTTTGTGATCCAACAATGCCATAAAGTTTGACTTGACAGTGGACGGGCGTATCATGCACTCTTGGCTCAGCAGTTTAATAAATTGTACATTTTGGTGTAATTATCACTGCACTTTTCTGAAGAAAATGCAGGGATATTGTTTTGGTCCCGTCCGTCCATGCGTCTGTCCGTTAGATGGACCTTGTCAGTGGAACTCCTCGCTCATTTTTGGATTTGGTGTTTTAATTTTGTTATAGAATTGTTGCATATATGCTGCAGATGCCCAATAAGCTTTCGGATTTTTGATATTGGTCTTGGTGCAAACAAGAGGTTCCAAGATGTCTGTTTTATATATGTGAGCTTGTCAGTAGAACTCCTCCTACATATCTGGATTAAGTGTTATAATTTTGTTATAGAATTGTTGCATATACACTGCAGATGCCCAATAAGCTTTTGGATTTTTGATATTGGTCTTGGTGCAAACAAGAGGCCCAAGATGTCTATTTTATATATGTGAGCTTTTCAGTGGAACTCCTCCTTCATTTTTGGGTTTAGTGTTTTAATTTTGTGATAGAATTGTTGCATATAGTCTGCAGATGTGCAATAAAGTTTCAGAATTTTGATTCCAGTTCCGACTTTGGTAAATTTCCTGAAAGTCTCAAAGACCACTTATTTCTTGGAATTCTACCTAGCAACCATACATGTAGTAATTTGCTCAATTAGGACTAACATTTTCACCAATTGAATATTCAAAAATATTTGATTCCAAGTTTGGTAAATTTCCTGAAAGTCTCAAAGACCACTTATTTTTTGGAATTCTACCTAGCAACCATACTGTTAGGATTTGTTTCTATTTGGGCAAACATTTTCACCAATTGGTTTTCAAAAATGTTTGATTCCAATTTTGGTAAATTTCCTGAAAGTGTCAAAGACCACTTATTTTTTGGAATTTTACCTAGCAACCATACTGTTAGAATTTGTTTATATTAGGGCAATCATTTTCACCAATTGGATCTACAAAATAATTCATTCCAAATTTGGTAAATTTCCTGAAAGTGTCAAAGACCACTTATTTTTTGGAACTCTACCTAGCAACAATAGTGTTAGGATTAGTTTCGATTAGGGCAATCATTTTCACAAATTGGATTTTCAAAATAATTGATTCCAAATTTGGTAAATTTCATGAAAGTCTCAAAGACCACTCATTTTTGGAAATTCTACCTAGCAACCATATATCCTTGTATACTTTCTTAGTAAAAGTAGTGACTATCAATAATTTGATTTTAAAAATGTTGGGGAAAATTACCCCAAGGGTCAATAACGACTGTTTTCTGTGTCAAACAGGTGAGTGTGGGGATGGCCATCTTTTCTGATGGCACCACTTCTAGTTTTACTTTTAATTGTTGCCTCCCATACCATTTTTACTTTGTTTATTTATGTTAATTTGTGGCCATTGCACAATATATATTTTTATATTATTACAGAAACTAGAGGCTCAGAGACTGAGCCTGTATCGCTCACCTGACAAAATTCTTAGAACTATGTCATGCATGACCAAAAATATGTTTATTACTGTACCATCAATGGGGTCTAATGTTAAGCTACGTTCTCCATTAGCACCCATGTTTTTGGTCTGATCCTATTGAAATGAGTATTTTTTGTAAAGGACCTTCTATACATTTAGTTCAATTTGTTAGAATAGTTTCAGAGAAGATGATGAAAAGGATTGGTTATCTCATACCAGTCTCCAATGGAAAACTATGTTCTGCAGTGGAGGTCAAGTTTTTAGTCAGATCGAAATGAAATGAGCAATTTTTGTAAAGTACCTTCTGTACATCATTCCTGTACATTCCTGTGAATTTGTTGCAGTGGTTTCAGAGCAGAAGATGAAAATGTAATTTTTCCCATAGGATCCAATGTTAAACCTAAGTTTTGCGCTGGCAGCCATTTTTTCTTTTGGATTGTGACGAAATGAGCAATCTTTGTTAAGGGCCATCAATATGTCATTCCTGTAAAGTTATGTTAAATTTACTTCAGTGGTTTTAACGGAAAAGATGAAAATGTTAAACCTAAGTTCCATGCTGGCGGCCATGTTTTTTATTGGATCAGGGTCCAATGTTAAACCTAAATTCTGTGCTGGGGGCATGTTTTTTTATCAGATGGGAACGAAATGAGCAACCTTTGTTAAAGACCTTTAGTACATCATTCCTAAAAGTTTAGTTGAATTTGCCTCAGTGGTTTCAGAGGAGAAAATGAAAATGTTTTTTCCCATAGGGTCCAATGTTAAACTATGTTCCGTGCTAGCGGCCATGTTTTCTTTATCAGATCAGAATGAAATCAGAATGAAATGAGCAATCTTTGTTAAGGACCTTTAGTACATCATTCCTATAAAGTTTGGTTAAATTTGCTTCAGTGGTTTAAGAGGAGAAGATGAAAATGTTTTTTCCCCATAGGGTCCAATGTTAAACCTAAGTTCCGCACTGGCCATGTTTTTTATCTGATCGGAACAAAATGAGCAATCTTTGTAAAGGACCTTCAATACATCATTCCTGTAAAGTTTGGTTGAATTTGCTTCAGTGGTTTCAGAGGAGTTTATGAAAATGATGTTTTTCCCATAGGGTCCAATGTTAAATACAACTTCCGCGCTGGTGGCCATGTTTTTTGTCAGATCTGAACGAAATGAGCAATCTTTGTAAAGGACCTTCCATACATCATTCCTGTAAAGTTTGGTTGAATCTGCTTCACTGGTTTCAGAGGAGTTTATGAAAATGATGTTTTTTCCATAGGGGTCAATGTTAAATACAAGTTCTGTGCTAGCGGCCATGTTTTTTGTCGGATCAGAAGGAAATGGGCAAGCTTTGTAAAGGACCTTTAGTACATCATTCCTGTAAAGTTTGGTTGAATTTGCTTCAGTGGTTTCAGAGGAGTTGATGAAAATGATGTTTTTCCCATAGGGTCCAATGTTAAATACAAGTTCCGTGCTGGTGGCCATGTTTTTCGTTGGATCGGAATGAAATGAGCAATCTTTGTAAAGGACCTTCCATACATCATTCCTGTAAAGTTTGGTTGAATTTGCCTCAGTGGTTTCAGAGGAATTGATGAAAATGATGTTTTCCCATAGGGTCCAATGTTAAATACAAGTTCCGTGCCGGCGGCCATGTTTTTGTCGGATCAGAACTAATTGAGCAATCTTTGTTAAGGACCTTCCATACATCATTCCTGTAAAGTCTGGTTGAATTTGCTTCAGTGGTTTCAGAGAAGTTGATAAAAATGTGAAAAGTTAACAGACGGATGGGCGGACAAAGGACGGACGCCAAGTGCAGTCTGTGCCTTTAGCCATTAGCCCTATGCCAGAGACTAGTAAAATCAGTCTTGGGCTAGTAAAAATTTGAAGTCACAAGCCTGGTGGGCTAGATAAAATGTACCTCATTAACAAAGAATCTTCTGTAAGGGCAAGTGAAATTGAGTTTGGGCTAGTACAACACGAGACCTTACTAGCCCCTTAGGGCTTGTTAAAGAAAAAGTTTTTGGCACAGACTGCAAGTGATGGCAATAGCTCACACCGACCCTTTGGGTCAGGTGAGCTAAAAATATCTGTTGTCTTGCAGAATATGAAAACAATCTTCTGTTATATATGTACATTCCAATGCCATTTTATATTGTTTGTCCCCATTTAAGGCATACCTTTCACATGTTTCACATTCACAAAAACAATTGCCTTCTCCAAAAAAGCTTTCACCATAATGACAAGTTATTTCTTCACCAGGTTCTATATCTCTTAGCACTCTAACACAAGCTGTATCTCTGCCAGTGGAAACAAACTGAAAGATACATACATTTACAGTCAAAACTTCCATGGCTCTAACACCAAAAGGACAGATGAAAATGGTATATGCCAGATGGGTGTTCAACCTCTCGACCTTGTACTATTTTTAAACATAGACAATGGTAAAACAAAAGGGGTTGGAGTAATCCATGGTTTTTCAAACCATTGCAGATGTAACCGAAGTACAGCTGTATGTTGTATGAATGTTGTTTCTTCGCTGAGACACTGAGAAATACTAAAATTTTGATAGTTAATGTTCACATTTTCCAGACCTGTCAAGTCTCACGCTTTGGGCGTGAGAGTCACGCTTCCCAGCCCTAAATCACGCTCTCACGCTCATCCCTTCAAATGTCACGCTTTTCAAATTTTCTAGAAAAAATATATTTCAAATAGAAAAACGATTTTTTAATGATCAGAAAAAAACAGAAATTCGGGGTTGTTTCATATATTCTTTCATACAAATGGTTCATTTTTTATAAATATCTACTAAATAAAACACAATTTTCATTTGAGGTCACAGATAAGAAATAAAATTTCATTTTCTTTCCTTTTTATACAAGAATTTTTCCTCAAATTCTTTGCTATGACCACCTGATTTCTCTAAGGTTGTACCATTTTGCGTCTTGGAAAAAAATCTTGCATTGCAAGCTGCTAGATCCCACAGTCTCACTCTGGGAACCCAAACCCCTTGACAGGTATGCATTTTCATGTTAGGTTGAATCAAACAGTTATTACATTTGTATATACATGGTACTGTTAGTATTAAGAGCATCCTTTGTTTTTAATGAAAAGGTTAGTGTGCTAATAAAGTCAACAATAAAACTATAGGCCTCACTGTGGCCAAATTGGTTATGAATGCATCGAAAATATTATTTTAAATTCCATTTTTGTTGTTTTATTCAAAATATAAAAAGAATAAACAAATTAACAAGATGTGTTTTGTGAAACACTTATGCCCCCGAGTAGAAGTAAAGAAGAAACATTTAGCAACTTTGAACAATGAATGTCCTTCTGACAAAATAATTTGTAGAAATAAATTCTTGTATCAACTGAAGTTTAATCACACCAAATGATGATTGCAATTGGAGGCAAACACAGAAGTCACCCAAATGAACCCCTCCAATCATTATCCAAGCATTATTAAAAAAAAACAATCCCCCCCCCCCCCTATTTGGAACATTTATAGTCAACTCATTGTGTTCTGTCTATCAGTGTCATACGTGTGATATCTCCCAGATTCTGCGGGAGTCTCCAATTTTCAGGCCCTGAAATTTGTCACCCGTATTTGGCTGTTAAACTCCTGTATTTTGTTTGTTTAAAAAAAGTGAAAAGTAAACTGTTATCTACCCTACTATGCCCGTCAATCAGCTGTGCTTGGTTGATTTGTCGTTGATTTTACATGCAATTAAGGATATTTTGTTGTTTTAAATAATCGAAGGTGTCAAATTATAGCCTGCAACAACCAAGTAATTATTTAATTATCGTCAAGTTGTTTTACCTTTACACGTGGTCATAGTGACATGTGAAAGCCCAGTCAAGGAATTTAATCATGTAATTCACATATATAAGCCAATTAACCATTTTGCTTGATGAATATAAGCCCTGATATTCACGAATGACGACGGAAAACGAACAAACCGGGTCAAAACTTCGCAAAACTTCAAGTAATACAATTAGGCAATTCATACTGAATTATATCTCCCCTTATAATGTGTAGAAGATGAACAAAAATAAACGTTTAGGTGTTGCTTTCAATTGAAATTTATTTATAAATTCTTTAGAAATGTAAAATAAAATCATTTTAAGGAATTTTCCTTGGAATTCACCTGAGATTGTGTAAATATTTGCCAATTTAAAAATAAATAAATATACCTATTGTAACAAAATTAAAAATGTTGTTATTATGAAAATACTTACTTCAACCAAAAGGTTATAGAATTTCTGATACTTCAGAAAAAAAAACAATGAAGAAAGCTTTCACACAACTCAAATGCACCTAAGCATATGATTAACTCTTCATCAATGCAACTGTAACCTTGTCTACTGAAATGCTCTCCTTAGTGAATTCTGATGCCTTTGAAAAGTAATTGACTGGTATTACCCAAATGCATCATAAAAATATGTACATGTAGTACCTTTGATCTTTTTCATATTATTTACATGTTTTAACATATTAATATCATATAATAACCATGAATATGTTAAAATCGTCTAATAAAACGACGCGAAAAAAAATCTCCTGCATTGACCCACCAATCTCCTGGTTTTTGGAGGGAGATCTCCTGCATTGGCATCCTAACCTTATCACAGGTATGCAATGTTATCAGTACTTTGATTACACCAGGGATCATCAATACTGGTTCCCCAAAAGTGGAGGAATACACAGAAGAGAAGAAATGAAATAATAGATATTTTTAGTAACATCCCTCATCATTGTTTTATAAAATACATATATACATACCTGTAAAACGAAAGTGAATAAATGAAGAAAATATGCTGAATGATTTAAAAAATCTTTTTTACAAAAAAAAATTCTAAAGATATCAAGAAACATTTCGTCATAAATGAGTTTAATTTTTATATATATAAAATAAAACAAAATATAATTTCATTTTTCTGGTGAAATTTTACCGGACAGTCACATGCCAAGGTCAAGGTCACAAGGTCAAATATTCTGGTACCAATTGAAAGGTCTCTCCACAAGGAGTACACATGCAAACTATGAAAGCCCTATCACTTACCATTCAAAAGATATGCTCAATGTTAAAGCTTTTATGCAGTTGTTCACAGGCCAAGGTCAAGGTCACAAGGTCAACTTTTCTGGTCTTGCCACAAGGAATGCACATGCAAAATATGAAAGCCATATCACTTACCATTCAAAAGATATACCCAATATTAAAGTTTATTATTTTTTTTCAAAAAGTTCATCACATGTCAAGGTCAAGTTCACGAGGTCCAAAATTTTGGTATGGTTAGAAAGGTCTCTCCACAAGGAATACACATGCAAACTATGAAAGCCCTATCACTTACCATTCAAAAGATATGCTCTATGTTAAAGTTTTTATGCAGTTAGTCACAGGCCAAGGTCAAGGTCACAAGGTCAACTATTCTGGTACCAATTAAAAGGTCTTGCCACAAGGAATGCACATGCAAAATATGAAAGCCATATCACTTACCATTCAAAAGATATACCCAATGTTAAAGTTTTTTGTGGACAAACAGACA
>MJUU01000760.1:159307-169846 GCA_002080025.1 Modiolus philippinarum
GTAGAAGCCAAGAAATCTTTGACGGAAAATTTGGTTTTTAGCAAAAATTCAAAGTATCGGCAAACAGGAAGTGGGCACCCGACAAACTTGAAAATTGCTTACACGATACAACTCATCATTTCCAAGCTTCAGACCAAATTTCAAATCATTCCCACATATAGAAGCCAAGAAATCTGTGACAGAAAAAATTGTTGACGGACAGACGGACAGACAGACGGACAGACAGACGGACAAAGTGAAAACTATAGGGCACCCGCATCTCAATGCGGGGCCCTAATTAAGATTTCACATATTTTGAAAATTTGCAATTTTGGCCCCTTTGACCCCTTGTAGTTCGGAAACGGTAAGAGCTACGCAAAATCCGTTGACATACTACTGAAGGTTTATATCAAGAGGAATTCAAAGAAAAAAATCCCATCGAAATCCAATGAAAAATAAAAATTTCAGGTACTATATTAATCTTTCATAAGGAATCTAATGAAAAAAACTCCATCAAATCGGACAAAAAATGAAAAAAATAGATTTTTGAGATTTCCACGTTTTGGGACCCATTTATCTCATGAAGGGTACATGCGATGTGAAATCTGTTGACATACTGCTGAGGCCAAAAAAAAAAATATGTGTGTTTCCGGTTACCCGACCGACCCTAATTTTTCCTTCTGACCCTAACGCTTCAAAATGTTCTTGTGTGATCTCGATCGTTTAAGCAGTAGTCTTCCGTTTTGTTGGAAGCAACACCACTCAGATGAGTCTTTTTCGACAACCGCTAGCATTATTCATCAGAAAATGCACCAAGAATCGTTAAAATCAACAGGATTCCCGACTCCTGTCGTCAAATCTGCCATTTTTACTTGTCTGATTTACACTTCCTGTTTTAGCGGTATGACTAAACACCGGAAATACGGCAATGACAAACATACAATGCAACGGACGAAAAATACGAAGCAAAAACAAAAAACAAAACTTTTTGCCGACCTACCGACCCTATTTTCAAATACCTTGTAACCGGAAACACACATATATTTTTTTTTGGCCTGATTGGAAATTTCCTAGGGAGAACACTGAAAGAAACCCCATCAAAATCCGATATATAATAAAGATTCTACAGTCAAATATGTGAAAACATCAAATGTAACCCTTTTTGGCCCCTTTTTTAAAAACGGGTCGGGCCCCAATGACCAAAACTATGCCACGCCTTCCTTTTGTGCCAAGGAACATTGTGTTAAAATTTCATAAGGATTGATCAACTGAAACTTAAGTTATTGCCAAAAAACAAAAGTGTCTACAGACAACGACAACGACGACAACAACAGCACCATACCATTATACGACCGCACAAATTTTTGCGGTCGTATTAAAATAAAAAATGCAAAAATTTTGAAAATTTTACAGAAAAGGGCTATAACTCCGAGATGGGTTTTCAGATTTTCTTTAAAATTGCACAGTGGGTAGATCTCAACATGCTGATCATTTTTTCCCTTGTCATATTTTTGATATCTGTAACGGTTTTCGAGTAATTTGCAAAAAACAGCAATTTACCCCTATGTTCTATTTTTAGTAACAGTGGCCATGTTGTTTGGTCTACGGACATAAAAATCACTAACTTGAGAGTGCATACCCTGGTGATGATTCGGGCCAAGATTGGTAAGTATTGGCCAAGTAATTTCAGAGGAGAAGATTTTTGAATAAAAGTTAACGGATGGACGACGGACGCCGAGTGATGGCAAAAGCTCACATGGCCTTTGGCCAGGTAAGCTATAAACATCAATAATGCACTGAACAATATATCAGGTTATCAAAGCTGGCCATTAAAAAACACCACTATGTTAAAATTTTTGCAGACAATCAGAAAAATAAACAGACAGAGCTAAAACTATATGGTCCCCAAATCTTATATTCTGATCATAAAAAGGTCATGTCTTTCAGATTGAAAGCAAAAATAACAGATTATGTAATGGCTTTTGGGCTATTACTTCCTTGTTATACTAATAAAATTTTTAAAATCTTTAAATAGAATATTACTTGTACATGTACATGTACTAGTCAATTTACTGGAATTTCTAAAAATATTATCTTGGATCAGACACTTTATCATGTTCATGTTTATATATATGTGTTATTTAATTTTCTAAATTGCATCAATCATGTCATTTATTTTGAATAAATTATACCTTTACTGTACATGACCATTTGAAATTTTTTTTTCTTCATAAATGCCATTTTTCCAATTGCAACAGCCTACATTTTTGATTTTCTATATATATCTGCATTGAAAGAATGAAAGCATATGGGATCTTTTAATAATGGCATTTTCTTCAAAAGTTAAAGCTGAGCAATTTATACAATTTACAGTAAATAAACCTACAGTAGGTTGTAATATCAGCTTGAGGGCCGTCTCTGAGTAACAGGGATTTAGCTAGGATTTTGAGAACATTAGTCACATTTGCATATCAATTTCGCGGGGCTATGTGTACTATGAAGATATTAACTTCATGATTTCTTATTTTTCTGTATTTGGTTGTATCTAATGAAGCACATCAGTGTTCCAGACTTTTATTACTCTTTATGAGTTCTTTCTATGGTTCATGAAAAATTCCTTAGTAATTTTGCTGAACTTGCATTCATTCCAATATTGTTATCATATGATGTACTCCATTCAAGATTTAGAGAAATTTTTTATTTATCCTTATTTCAAGGTTCAACTTTTTTGTAAATATGTATAAATGTTAAGGAAATTATTTTGCAAAATATCAAACAAATAGTGTTTATAAACACTTTTTAAGCTTTAAAAGTTGTAACATATATATTTTCTGTTATACTGATAAAGGAAAATATCAGCATAGGTTCAATTCTGAAAAATAAATTCATGAACATTAAAGGCAAATTTTAAAGGGAAATAACCCAATATTCAAAAAACGTGATCTGTAAAAAAAAATCAATGTATTCAAAGGGGAAGTTCGAGTCCTGTTTATTATGAAAATTACCGGTACACTGAAAGAAAGATTTTAATGTTCAAAGCATTAATAATTTTAAACAACTGTTTGTTAAATGCTATACAGGTAAGCAGGTTATCTCTGATTGACTGTAGTCCTGAAATTCATGACTCTGTGTAGCATATTTTATTTGGATTTTTACTGTTGCTACATTTTTTGTACATTAGTCCAAATAAAAATATGCTACACAGAGTCATGAATTTCAGGACTATGATGACTGGCAATTAGTGGAAACAGGTAAACAAATAGCCGATGGTGTTTGTTAACATCTGAACTAATCCTTTAATTAGCATTACAGGTGTAATTAAAGTGTCAGTTTGGACAATTAGATTACAGTGACAAAGACTATAAACATAATCCTTTAATATTTGTCGATTTTCAAAATTCCAAGTGACGAATTTCAAGTTTAAAAAATTCACCACTTCCAAAAAAAATTCGTCAATGGCGAAAGTGACAAGCGCTAGCTAAATCACTGGAGTAATCATGTGTATAGGCCTCATCTTTCTTTTTTTGGAGGAAAATTTTAAGTATCAACTTAATCAAACCTTTTTAATGCAATTACAAATATCTGCACCAAGATAAGGTTGAGGTACTTGTAGGTAATTCATGGGAATGATGGGATATTTTTCAGTAATAATGAAGTGTTGAAAAAGTGTTTGTTTTCAAAAAAATATTTCATGCTTATTGGCACACATTCGACTTCATAAACATTTTTTTATTAAAAGAACACTTAGCATTGCTTAGGGTATCAACTTGGTGAAGTTTTGAGTATTAAAGTCAGTTTTTGTACCTGGTTATGGAATTTGTGTCGTCAGTTTGCATGCTGGTTCTTGTTTTGCCTTTTTTGACATTGAGTGGGATTTGGGAGCAAAAGTCCTCATTATTGTACTGTGCAAATTATTTAAGTTATTCTTCTTTTGGCAACATGCATTAAATTATGGATATTATGTAGGGGTATTGTGTACATTCTGCATGCAGCCTGCAGGAATGCAGACTTGCAGGGCTTACACTCAAAATTTAACTGATAAATTTAGGAATTTTTATTGGCAAACCTGAACTATAAGGCTTGTATGTATGTAATATTGCCAAACTATACTCAGATTATTGGTTTTCATGGCCTTAACCATCTATTTTGAGGGGGCCGGCCCTTTTTTTGGGATGTCAGGATTGGGCGTTTTTAAGTTCAGGATTTCGGGATTTCTATCATTTAACTCAAGGATTTCTGGAAATAAATTCACCTGGAATCTGGATTTCATCAGTCTTTAAGTTTCTTTGTACATGTTGTAATTCAGGATTTTGGGATTTAGAAAAAATAAAATATGGATTCCAGGATGAGACCCCTCTACCATTGTCTACCCCCCTCTATTATGACTTCATAATTTCTATTGAAAAACAGTGTCTATTATGACTTCATAATATCTATCGAAAAAACAGCTTCTATTATGACTTCATAATTTCCATTGGATAATGAAAATCTAAATAAGAGAGGTAATTTCATAAAATATTTTACAAAGAAATTTTGATTTTGTGAAATAATAACATAATACATTTTGTAATAAGGTCCCTGACCCCCAATTTTCTTTCAGTTTTAGAAAGTTCAATACAGGGGCTAAATTAATAATAATAATAATAATAATAAAAGCTTTATTTAAAGAGGGTTACACAGTTAGTACAAACTAATCTTCCCTGAGGCCCTCAATAACAATATTGAATACACACAAGATAATGCATACTACAATTAAAGAGTACATTGTGATATCAGATACAAAATGTTATAAAAATACAAATTTATTCAGCTGGTACAATTTGTTTGTTGAGCAAGTAGCATTTTAGCTTATTTTTAAAAACCACAATATTCTTAGAATTTCGCACTGAGCCTGGTAGAGTGTTCCATGTAGAAGGTCCAGAAAAACTAAATGATTTTTTAAAAAATTCTCATGGATTTTACATGTTTTACTTGAATAATTTTTAAAAAATGATATTTTTCTTTAACATTTAAGCTAAAAAAAATCCCAATTTTCAGTGAAGGGTTGTGAGCTTATATGACCTGTGACCATATATTTTTATTTAATATTTTGGAAGTTCAATTTTCATGATTTTTTAACTTTAATTCTGCAATGTAATGAAAAATTCTGATGGATTTTTCTTATACCCACGAACCACTTAAGGTGTCTCAGAGGTATTATTCTGCCTTTTTTGTCTTATACTTGTTCATTTAGGTTTCATTCATAAAAAATTTAACTAAATAATTATTTAAAATGTTAAGAAAGTTCAAAATTATTTTTATTTTTAATTTGTTTTAACTTTTACAACATTTTCATCACAAGAATATGAAATAAAATACTAGTACATGTGCTTTAAATCTGGTACTTGATTTACAGAACACAGAAATTATGCAAAGGAGATAATTTTATAAAAGAATTTCACATAGATATCAACAGAGAAATAAACTTTTGTAGTTGAACGGTTTTATATTTAAACTATATAATGACTCGAAAACACTTGAAAGGTATGAAAAAAAATTTCAATAATAAATTTTTCAAGCTACATGTGACATCTCATTTAATCATTTTCCCCATCATTTCTGATTTAAATCCCTCAATTTCCAATTTCAGTTTTAGTCTTCAAATGCATGGTGACCCCAAATTTTATTGTATAGTTTGAAAAATAGTGCATTTATGTTTCTACACAGAAAATTTTACAAAATTCTATGTATAGGAAAATAATACCCTGCAGACACCTTAATTCTAAAATATTTAATTTATAGAATTTAAACTTTATTTATTATTACACTATCTAGGCCCATAAGAGGCATGATATATTGTACAATAAGAAATGTAAAACATGCATAGAACAATGTACAAACATACATGTAGTTTTTGCAAAATGTCAAATGTGCAAAAACATTCACGATTTATCTCCCTTTGCCCATATACTGTGTCGGCACTACATCACGATTTCAAAACAAAACACCGATATCTATAATGCAAAATTTAAACGGTCTGTTCTTTCCTAAGAATAATTATCATTTTATTTTCTTAAAACTTTCAGTTTCAATGCATGCATTCTCGAGAAATAAAGTAGCAAGAGAAAACCGAAGAACGCTTCCTGTCCTTTTCGGCTTTAGGACAACAGTTGATATTTTTTCGCGAATAGGCGTCAAGGACTTCCTGACAGACACAAAATTGTGTGTGAGTTGTCGGGTCTGTTCTGTGGAATTCAAATTGATTGAAAGAAATTACATTTATTGTGTTTTTACCTGAATTAGCTAAAAATCTTCAGTTAGAAAATCGGTCTGTTGTTTGGTCATTATCTGTCCTACGCACAATATAGTTCTACAATTTAGTGAAATTCTTTTCTTTGAAACCTTTTCATAAATTTGTTACGATGATGAAACGAGAACTGCACATAAATAAATACATTCATAACCACTTTGAAATCTTGCAGACAGAATTATAGTTTAGCGCATTAATATCCAAATTGTAAAATGCAAATCGCGTTAGAAATACACAGGGGAGGTCACTCTGATTTCACATGATGTCCTTCCTGAGAAAGTTGCATGAAGAATTGAGACAAACATGCCAACCAAGTAGCAAATATCTGAAGTATTATTCTGAACCAGAGTTTCACACTTTATATTTCTTCTTTTCGAGCCACCTACACTTTCTACTCAGTTTCCCTTGCACAGGCACGTCATAACCCCTTAATGCCTCAAGTGCCTTGCAAATGCAATTGTTTCCTTGTCATTTCATGATTTCAAAAAAATTCATGAAAAGGCAAAAAATAATGAAATTATTCAACCAATGTAATATTTGGACAAAAAGCAAAGTAAAGTTGGCTGATGATTTTTGCCAGACTGACTCAAGTTTTGCCTGATTTGTCCGTTTTCAATATTTCTGACTTTGAACGCATATGCATTTCTATCTTCAATGTTTCATTTACCTCTGGTTATTTCAAAGTACTGTAACTATGCAGAATCCATGCCTGCCAACTTTTAAAATGTTCATGTTGGTTTTGATATATTAAACAATATACAACATGCCAATAAAACCTATAAAGGGGTTAAAACAACTTCACTGACGTTTTAAACATCTTCCTGGCATTACAATCAGGATTACTGACTTTTTTGTTAAGCCATTGAGAAATAATTGCTCTCTGAAAATTTCAAATTTAATTGCGCTCATTGGGGAAACCCCAGAAATAGTGACAGGTATGAGAATCGTACTTTATATGACTGTTTCCTGAAATTTCCACTGTAAATAGGCATGGTTTATGATTTCACAGATTTCTATATCTGAAAGCAAAAAGCCACCTCAATGTGAAGCAAGATTTTACAAATTTATTAAGAACCCAGACCCTTCTTACCTACATGACCTAGTGTTTCTTATTTTGTTCCTGAATGTTTGTTTCTATTTTTATGTCTGTTTGTCTAAAAAAATTAACATCAGATATATCTTTTGAATGGTAAGCCATGGCTAGGGGTTTCAAATTTATATGTTTTTTCCTTCAATATGGTAAGTTCTGTCAAAATCATAAATTTTTTCCCCTGTCACCTTGGCATATGAAGCTTAAAATATTGCCTTGTAAATGGTAAGTTGTAAGGCTTTCATATTTATAGGGAGACATATTGATTTGTCTTTGTAGTGTGTCAATCCATTTATCATAAAATTTCATGGACACTACAATCTCTTACATCTTGATCCAATTGCAAGCAAACCTCACATAATACCTTGGTTTGCAGATTGTGTTGTATTTCTGACCTTTTTTCACAGAGTTATGGCTCTTGGTGACTTAGAATTTGATTAAATTAAGTTTGCAGTTGCCACTTCTCTCACATCTTGAATCTCATTACAACAGAACTTAATATGATTAGTGACCACAATGCTTAGTTGTAGAATGCTCCACCTTGTTTTCAGAGAAATGGTCTCTTTTTAACTCAAAATTTAATAAAATTAGGTGTTGGCACCATTTCGCCAATGATAATGATTTTATTTTTTAATCTATCAGATTTCAGCCCTGGAAACTTCACAGGATTATTGATCACAATGGGTAGTTGTGCATATCTTTTTGTTAGAATGGATTCTGACTTCAAAATTGTCAAAATGGAGTTTGTATGTGCCTTTTCTCCGTCATCTGTGAACTTACATCAGCCAAACTTCAAAAGATTGTTTACCTCAAAACCTGGTGTATATTGTGTTTTGGCAGAACACTTAGGCAATTTGTCAAGTTATTTCTTTTTTTACTCAAAAATGAGCACATGAATGGGGGCATTTGTGTTGACTGAAAAGCTCATGATACTTATTGATTTTCCTAAGGCATTTAGATTACCCTTTTTAGTTCGCGTCAACGAAGTTGAGGGGGACTATTGGAGTATCCCTGCCATCCTCTTCCTCATCTGCCTCTGCATCTACATCCGTGTCCCCATGTGGGGGTGTATCTTTGCAACTATGCATGCTAGATTCATAAAACTTTGTAAGAAGGTGCATCTTGGGTTGACTCACAGCATCCAAGAAAATTAGATCTCTTTGATGTATATTTTTTGCTTGATTGGCTCTGATTCAAATTACATCAAAGTTCATCTCTAAGCCATATACATGGTATGATCATTTTACCTTGCATATGCATGCATCTATGATGCTAGGTCAGCATTAAGACAAAATTAGGTCACTTTGACCTTTATTTTCTGCATGGTTTTTTTACATTAAAGTTTACATCAGAGTTCAGATCTCAGTTCCTATACATGGCAGAATCATGTAACCTTACACATGCATGCATCCTTAATGTTAGGTCAGAATACAGGCAAAATTAGGTCACTTTGACCTATATTTTCTGCATGGTTGATTTACATTCAAGTCAATGTCAGAGTTTAGATCTCAGTTCCTATACATGGTACTGTATATGTAACCTTGCAAATGCATGTATCTCTAATGGTAGATCAGCATCCAGGCAAAATTAGGTCACTTTGACCTATATTATCCACTTGATTGATTTACATTCAAGATTTCGGTACCTATACATGATAGGATCATGTTACCTTGCACATGCTTGCATCTATAATGGTAGGTCAGCATCCAGACAAAATTAGGTCATGTGACCCATATTTTCTGCTTGAATGACTGATTTACATTCAAGTGTATGCCCTTGTTCAGATCTCAGTACCTATATATGGTAGGATCATGTTACCTTGCACATGCATGCATTTCTGATGATAGGTCAGCATCCAAGCAAGATTAGGTCACTTTGACATATATATATCACTTGATTGATTTACATTCATGGTGGGTCAACATTCAGGCAAAATTAGATTGCTGTGACATTATGACATAACATGGCGAACTTTGTAATTATTGATTACCTATATGATCAGTGCTAAAAGTTTCTTTAAAGCTGCTGCCCACTTTTTTATCTGGACAGCTGTTTCTAAAGTGTATATAAATCAGTGTATCTCAAACACATTTTGTTTATTTTATCAGGTTTAAAGATACAGAGAAGAACAAAGTCCAAACAAATGGTAATAATAATTTGACTGTACAGTGGATATCCATCCTCAATTGAGGCTTAACTTGTTACAATTTTTATACGACCGCAAAAATTTGTGCATTCGTATAATGGTATGGTGCTGGCGTCCTCGTTGTCGTTGGCGTTGTCGTCGTTGTCTGTAGACACTTTTGTTTTTGGTCAATAACTTTAGTTTAAGTTGATCAATCCTTATGAAATTTTTTAAAATGTTCTTTGGCACAAAAGGAAGGCTTTGCTTAGTTTTGGTCGTTGTGGCCCCACCTGTTTTGAAAAAGGGGCCAAAACATGCAAAAAGGGTTAAATTTGATGTTTTAACATATTTGACTGTAGAATCTTTATTATTTATTGGATTTTGATGGGGTTTCTTTCAGTGTCTTCCTGAGGAAATTTCCAATCAGTAGTATGCCAACAGATTTCATGTGGCATGTACCGTTCACGAGATATATGGGGCCCAAAGGGGGCCAATTTCAAAAATTTAATTTTTATACGACCGCAAAAATTTTTGCGGTCGTATATTGGTATGGTGCTGTCGTCGTCGTCGTCGTCGTCGTCGTCTGTAGACACTTTAGTTTTTGGTCAATAACTTNAGTTCCAGTAGATCAATCCTTATGAAATTTTAACATAATGTTCTTTGGTACAAAAGGAATGCTTGGCTTAGTTTTGGTCATTGTGGCCCCACCCATTTTTAAAAAAGGGGCCAAAAAGGGTTAAATTGGGTGTTTTCACATGTTTGTCTGTAGAATCTTTATTATTAATCGGATTTTGATGGGGTTTCTTTCAGTGTGCTCCTGAGGAAATTTCCAATCTGGACTATGCCAACGGATTTCACGTAACATGTACTGCTCACGAGATAAATGGGGCCCAACAGGGGCAAATTTCCGAAAAAATTAATTTTTTATTTTAAGTCCGATTTTGATGCAGTTTTTTAATGGATTCCTTGTGAAAAATTAATATGGCGCTCAGCTATTAGATTTTTGATAACTTGTTTCCTTTCCCAGCTATGAGGGGCCGAACGGGGCCAAAATTG
>MJUU01000760.1:173886-185161 GCA_002080025.1 Modiolus philippinarum
ATATTTGGTATGTGACTTCCTTATGATGAGAGCATTCTAGTGGTACCATATTTGTAGACATTTTGACCTTGACCTTTCCCTGAGGGCAATTTTTGAAAAACTTTAACCTTGCCTCTAGAAGGCAGGCTTTTAGTGGTAGGATGTTAATATTTGGTATGTGACTTCCTTATCATGAGAGCATTCTAGTGGTACCATATTTGTAGAAATTTTGACCTTGACCTTACCCTGAGGGCAATTTTAAAAAACTTTAACCCTGCCTCTATAAGGTAGGCTTTTAGTGGTAGGTTGGTCACATTCGGTATGTAACTTCCTTATGATAAGAGCTTTTTAGTGGTACCATATTTATAGACATTTTGACCTTGACCTTACCCTGAGGGCAATTTTTGAAAAACTTTAACCTTGCCTCTAGAAGGTAGGCTTTTAGTTGTAGGGTGTTTATATTTGATATGTGACTTCTTCATGTTGAGAGCTTTCTGATGGCACCATGTTTGTAGACATTTTGACCTTGACCTTTCCTTGAGGGCAATTTTTGAAAAACTTTAACCTTGCTTATAGAATTTGGTTGTTTAGTGGTAGCGTGTTCATATTTAGTATGTGGCTTTCTTGTGATGAGCGCTTTCTAATGGTGCCATATTTGTAGACATTATGACCTTGACCTTGCCCTGAGGGCAATTAAAAAAAAATATATAACAGTGTTTCTAGAATGTTGAAATTTAGTGGTAAGGTGTTCAATTTCAATATATGACTTCCTTATGATGATAGCTTACTGATAGCACCATATTTTTAGACATTTTGACCTTGACTTTGTCCTTAGGGCAATTTTTTAAAAAACTTCAACCTTGCTTCTAGAAGTTCGTTGTTTAGTTATAGGGTGTTTATATTTTGTTCATGACTTCCCTATGGTGAGAGCTTTCTGGTAGTACCATAGTTGTAGACATTTTGACCTTGACATTGCCCTGGGGCAGTTTAAAAAAAAAAAAATTTGAAACCTGTTTATAGAAGTTCATCTTTTAGTGATAGAGAGTTCCTGTTTGACATGTGGCTTTCTTATATCTCTTTTAAAGTATTCATCACGAAAATTTATAACCTTCAAATTAATTGTGCATTGCGGTTACTGTAATCCCCGGCGAGCTATGTTGTCTTCTGACAACTCTTGTTATGTACATACACCACCAAAGATGGACCATCAATTGGGAATTATAATGCTGCAGGACCCAGGTGAGNGATACAGGCTCTTGAGAGCCTCTTGTTTACCAATGGGGTAGGGTGTTTATGTATGTTCTCAATAAGAACCCGTGTGTTTGTCTGATCCTATTGAAATGAGTAATTTTTGCAAAGGACCTTTTAGTATAATTTGCTTTAATTGTTTTGAGAGAAGATGATGGCAGCCATGTTTTTCGTCGTATCAGAAAGAAATGAGCAATCTTTGTTAAGGACCTTTAGTACATCATTCCTGTAAAGTTTGGTCCAATTTGCTTCAGCCTTTTCAGAACAGAAGATGAAAATGTGATTTTTCCCTTAGGTCCAATGTTTTTAGCTCACCTGATCCGAAGGGTCAGGGTGAGCTATTGCCATCACTTGGCATCCGTCGTCCGTCCGTCCGATAAACTTTTCACATATTCATCTTCTCCTCTGAATCCACTGAAGTAAATTCAACCAAACTTTACAGGAATGATGTATGGAAGGTCCTTTACAAAGATTGCTCATTTCATTCAGATCCGACAAAAAACATGGCCGCCAGCGCGGAACTTAGGTTTAACATTGGACCCTATTGGAAAAATCACATTTTCATCTTTTGCTCTGGAAAGGCAGAAGCAAATTGAACCAAACTTTACAGGAATGATGTACTGAAGGTCCTTAACAAAGATGGCTCATTTCGTTCTGATCCGACGAAAAACATGGCCGCCAGCACAGAACATTGTTTAACATAGGACCCTATGGGAAAATTAAATTTTCATCTACCCCTCTGAAACCACTGAACCAAATTCAACCAAACTTTACAGGAATGATGTACTTAAGGTCCTTAACAATGATTGCTCATTTTGTTCCGATCCGACAAAAAACATGGCCGCCAGGGCTGAACTTAGGTTTAACATTGGACCCTATGGGAAAAATCACATTTTCATTGGACGGACGGTTGGACGACGGACGGACGACGGACGCCAAGTGATGGCAGTAGCTCACACTGACCCTTCGGGTCAGGTGAGGTAAAAAGAAAAGAAATGGGGTAAATATCAAGGAGACAACATCCCCTCCCCAGGTTAAAACGACCCAAAACAAAGCATCTAGGGGTCACTGTATGTATGGTCTTTGACACAGTGAGGATACACACACCATATAGCAAGCCCTAAATGGCCCCAAATGTAATGTTACGGTAATTTATTGTCCCTTTAGGGTTACCTTACCTGAATTCAAAGAGAAAAAGAGGAAATCTTGATACATGTATCTTTCTAGTCTTTAATGAAATATTAAAAAGGTATATTTTACCTTAAATGTTGGAGTGATTTTCTTCAAGTCATTGATCAAGCTATTATTGCTGTGGTCAAGGAAGTGGCAAAACTTTTATTGTAATAAAGTCAAGATTAACACCCAAAGCTTACACTATATGTGTTAGATTCATCGATGTCAAATGTCTACATTGTAGATATATGAGACGTGAAAACCTGACAAATGTATACAATGTTGTCTTTACACCACGACTACAAAATATGTAGTTAATGAACGGTAGAGAGCTTGGGGTGTAAATCTTAACTTCAGTAAACTGAAAGTTTTGCCACTTGCTTGACCGCAGCAATATTGCTACTCTCTCATGAAAAAATACTTGAAGGTATTTGTAAATTTGATACCTGCATTAGACAGGATTGAAGACCACCTGCTTTGAGAGAAAAGTTATTGACCTTACCTATATCCTTGCAGTAAGATGCTTTAATATTCTTATAGCAAAACTATAATATTTTTAATAGGTTAAGTGTTTTTCATCTTAAAATTTGTAGAACATTTACGTATTCACTCAGATACCTCAAAACAAGAACATGAACCAACTAAATTTCTAATTAGAGGGAATGTGAAATACTTTGGAAAAGGACATTTGGAGAGGGAAGATAATCAGATAAAAACATTTACATGTTGACATCACTATGAAAGATAAAATGTTTTGCTAATTACACTATTCAGAAAACAAAGCCAGTGACCTCATATTTATATATATTTTTTAGTTATTTTACAAGAACTTACTGATATGTATGACAAAAAATAAATCTACTGACTGGTATTCCTTAAAACAACAACATACATATTTTTTGTATATATGCCCCTTGAAACTTTGATAGTTTGAAAAATTTTGGATTTATTGCTAATAGTTTCGTACACTCTTAAAACTTGACATCTAAGTTGTTTGCCACACAACTCAGACAAAATTTTAGATTTGATTTTTTATCAGAGCTAAAGTAAATCTGAAGTGATATGCTCATAAAAAATTTTAATTTTGTTAAAAAAGATTGAATATCTTGTGATGCATCTTTGCTGTTTCCATACCCCTGCAAATAAAGTTTTGGAGTAGATTTTTGCGAGGATTACTTTGCAAGGGAAGCTCCTCCTAGACCAGTTAATTTTGATCAAACTTGACACAAAGCGTGGAAACTATATGGAGATATTCATATTGTGTAAACATAGGAAAGGGAGGTAATTTGACTTGACTTTTCATTGACTCATAATCTGCACAGATTACATTGTAAGAGCAATGGTTTGAAGGATTTTGATTAATTTTTACACAAAGGAGGGAGACTAAGGAGATGTAATTGAAAGAACATAATTATTGTCTGAAACCAGGAAGGCGAGATATTTTACTTTGACTTGTCATTGATTCCAATCTGCAAGAATTAATATTTCGTTACACAAGACAATTTTATGTTTTATTTTTGATCCTCACCTTTACTCATTTTGATATCTTTCTGAATATTTAGATCATATATTGTAAGTACATCTAAACTAATGGAAGGATTTGATGAAATTATACACAAAGGAAGGACACTATGCATGCTATATGGAGATGTGCATGACGGAATTTTATAATTGTCTGAAACCATGAAGGGGGAATAATTTGACTTTGACTTTTCATTGATTTTTTTGACTTGGACAATTTTCAAAGAAATAATAAAATTTTATTGTCAATGAAGTTGTGGGAGTAAACATTTATTGTGTTTGTGCATGCAAGTATCAAAGTACATTTTGTGCCAAAAAGAATTTGGTGTTTTTGTCTAATTTCAATGGATTATTTTCATCAGAACCCTTTTTTATACACTCAACTTTAGCAGGTAGTATATAGTGGTCATGGTGTTCGTTCATCCTTTCGTCTGTATGTTCATTCATTATATTCCATCTGCCATAGGGTAAACACTCTGTGGTGACAACTCTCCTAGACCACTCAGTAGAATTCAATGAAACTTTCACAGAATGTTCATTACATATTGCCATTGTGCACCATCTATTTAATAATGTGATATGATTTGATTTTTTATTTTTCTGGATTTTTTTATTTCTGGAATCAAATGGGTTAGCTGAGGATATGTATTTTAGTGAGTTTTATTGATCTTTTCAGGGTTTTTGGTGCAGGAAGCATGCATTCAATCACAGTATTTATTGACATTTAATGGGTTACTGTTGATTGTTTATGATTGCTATATATTTTGCTTAATGCTCAGTTCATTCATTAAACCACATAATCGTATTTGATTTAAGTTTAGCAAATGGAAATTATGACAACTGATGTCTATTTAGTGCAGAATAAAATCAAATACATTTGAACTGATGGCTCGAACTGAAGTAACTTAATCAGCATGGAACCCCTTTGTTGGACCCCTTGTTCAAATTTAAACCCAGTTCAACCTAGATAGCTCAATATCTCTCTAGTTCAAACTGTTTTCATCAATCCCTTTGGTGAACAAGCCATCGAAGTTCGACTGTATCTCAAAATTTGTAAAGGAGCTGATAGAGAACAGATATAACTTTAATGGCCAAATGGTTATGTCATTATCAGCTGAAGACATGGTTGGGATACCTACATGGACTGCAATCTAGAACATGTACATGTACGTGTCAGACTCCGTATTGATTTTACAACCTGTTTTCAAAATCTTCTCATTCAGGTGTCACAGCAGGAGACATAAGGATTAAGACATGTCAGTATTGTGGAACAGATTACGACTATCCACAACAGCACATAAGATTGAAACCAAGAGTAGGATTAAACAAGAAACTTAAACGTTTGTTACAGAGGTATAAATCAGAACCAGGAAGTTTAGGGAAATGTCAGTTACATATGGTACAACACTATCTGAATAGTTATAATTACCTTGTAAGTAATCATATGTATAATTTTTCTGTGTTGCGTGTATCTAGTGCAGAATCGACACATATACAATGGTGAATACTATCTTGCGGCCGTACATCTCTATCTTGTGTCTGTACATCTGTCCATATGTACTGCTCCAAAATTTTAGCATTACCCTAAACCTATTGGTACTTTTCAATCATAGATTTTAATCAAACTTGCAGGAATGCTTTATTATATATTGTTGATGTGAACTATGCATTTTGTTTTTCTTTACTTTTGTTCTAAACAGATTTTCAATCTATATTTGAACTTTGTCATTTTAGCTTATTGTTACTACGAACTGGGTTATCAAATCATTTCAGTTAAACATCTAATACCTGCAGTGCATACTATGTAGATATACATTTTTGAAGAAAATGTAGGTACCAATGTTGGAGTTGCCCTTTCTTTGTCAAATTTTCATATGTTAATTTTGAAGAAAATGGAAATACCAATGTTGAAGTTATTGCCCTTTATTTGTCAAATTTTCGTAATTTTTAAGGCGATTGATCTCCTTTGTGCCACTGGGCATTTACAAAGAAAGCACTACAATGTTTACTTCTGTCATATTATTTCTATAGTAATGAAGATTAATGCTAATATCATTGATTAACAAGAAAAGATATATTTAATTTAGTTCATCCTTTAATTTGGAGAAACTGAAAATATTGTGTTTATTTATGACAAAATGTTAGAAACTTTTTCTGTAACGTAGTGAATATTTTATGAACTGATTCGCCAACTTTGAATTGCTCAAGAATATAAACTGACCTCTATTGGAAGGTCAATCCTGTTTGTAGTGATGTAACACATATTTATGTAACACATTACTAGTTGTGAAGGTTACTCGTGTACAGGTGAATTATATAATGTACATTTTGTTAATCAAGGACTTTAGAATATATATGTTAGGTCAGAAACAAAGGTTACAGTAATTATAATTTTAAATTTCAGAATTTGGTTAATTCAAAATGCAAAGTTTATTGTACATGCATATAGTACTTGTAGCAGTTGCATATAGTCTCCTCTGTCATAACCCTTAATTCTCCTCATGAATTTGTTTTCAGAACAAAGTACTCTGTTCATGGATTACCAGCAATGTAAATTTAATTTTTGATTGTTTCACATTTCACCAGTTTTCAGAGATTTCAATAATGAATACATTAAATGCATATTGATTTTGTTTATACACACAGTTGGTGACATGTAGTATATGTAAAAAGACTACAAGGTATCCATGTTCCAAAAGATCTGATATGCTTCAAAAAAAGATACTTCTTATGCAAGGTAAGATGTATAACTTTGTTATATTATAGTGTTGCAGAGATGATCGAAATAGGGTTTTCTCTTACAGTCTATTGTTCAATTCTGACTGCCAATGTTATTTTTGGATCAAAATGGAATAGGCAAACTTTGTTCAAGACCTATCAAATAGTTCTCCTAAATTTCATTTCAATTTGTTCAACAGTTTCAGAGAAGAGTCTCAAAATACATTTTCCCAAATTAAGTATAATGTTAACACTATGTTCCAACTTTAAAGGTTTCAATCAATTGCTTCTAAGCAGAAGTTTTATTGGAGCTACACTTTCAGACAAGATCCAATATTAAAGTTTAATTGTTCCTTCACTAGACCAAATTATTTATTTGTCATCAGATTGGAACAAAATAGGAAATCCTTACATAAAGGACCTTGCTAGCATTATTCCAGTCAAGTTTTTATTTTCAAAACACTAACTAATTCAGAGAAGATTTCTGAAATGCAAAAAATTGAAAGCTGACATTTTCTGCACTGACAGCCATGTTTTTAATAAACTTGGTACAAGATAAACAATTTTTGAAAAGTACCTATCATACATTATTCCTGATAAAATTGGTTAAGTAACTGGCTGAGAACCAAACTTCCAGTCTAAAACGAATAATCCAAGGAAAATGGGAACATAGGAAAAACCAAGAGACAGACATAACATGAGCATGGCACAGAAAAGAAAAATGAAAACACACAAATATACAGAGATGAACAACACAAACGCAATATAAAAAAACATGGGTGAGATCAGGTGCACAGATCTAATGCTTTTTATAAGAAACCTGCTGTGTTGAACATATCAACACCAGTAGAAAAGTCAATTTGCAATATCTTTCAAAGGAGATGATCAAAACATTACTTGAAACCTATATGGTGCTTGTTAGACTTATTTTATCATCTTCTCTGACATCAAAATTGCATTGGCTCTCTTAAAAATGCTTGCTCCTTTTGTTCCAATCCAAAAACAAACATGGATTGATACAACATTGTTTTTTTGGTTAAATATAGTGGTAGTTACTTTTTTTGTCATTACACAAGTATATATTATATGCTATTTCTATCACCAGGGACAATATGTGTTCTTGCTAAAATATTATAGATATAAACAATAAATGTTTGTATAACTTCAGTGCAGCTAGTGATTTTTGAATTATTGAAACCAGTTCTCTAATTTAGTGATATATATACATTTTGTATATATATATGTTGCAGTACAAATTGGAATCCAGTAGGATCCGGAATCCTCCTAGTACAAATTGGAATTCTAATTTCTACAGGGACAAATTAGAATTCCGATTTGTACTGGATTTAATTCAGTACAAATTGGAATTCCAATTTCTACCAGGACAAATTAGAATTCTGATCTGTACTGGATTTAATCAAGTATAAATTAGAATTCCAATTTCTCCTAGGAGAAATTGAGATATCCTAATTTGTACTAGTAGGATTCTGGATCCAACTAACTTAAATCAATAGAAAAAGTGGTAGAGAAGAAAAACAATATAAGAAATATGTCCCTTATCTACTGTTTTGGTGACCATTTAATTAAAAACTTAATTTGGAAAGATAAGATTAATTGGCTTGTTGTATAAAAGATATAGATGTTTTGATTCGAACTCTTAACCCTTTGAGCACAGTTCAAACTTTTTGTAACTAGTTTTCATAAGTTAACTTCAAACATGGAAGAATTACTAAAAATATTGAAATATGAATTTTTTTTCTACGGATGACATACTTAAAAACTATTGTTCTGATACTGATCTTGTTGATGTTAGAAGTTTTTGCTTCTGTTTCCCTGGTTTAAATGCAGAAGATCAAATGCAGAAGATCATGTTACTCTACCTGAAACTTCACACATTATCATGTTAAAAAATCGTTAACTGTATATAACAGCCACAGTTTGTAATTACTCTGGCAAATGCAATACTATGCGATGCCCTCGTCATAACTTGGAAAATTCCCTGCTCCATTAAATGTCACACAGTTCCAACAATTGGTACAAGAAATTAACAGTAATATTGGAATTATGTTATTTTACAATATCATTCTATTGTTTTATTATTTAGTTTTTATAAATAAAAATGTTGTGAAATGCATATTTCTTAAAACAAAATCAATTTTTTTTTCAGCTTTGAATGTCAGTAATATCCAGAATCCTCCTGAACAAAATATCCAGTATTATTCTGGATCATACTAGAAATTCAGTAGGATTCAGAACCCTACTAGTATAAATCAGGATATCTCAATTTCTCCTAGGAGAAATTGGAATTCCAATTTGTACTAGATTAAATACAGTACAAACTGGAATTCTAATTTGTCCTGGTAGAAATTGGAATTCCAATTTGTACTGAATTAAATTAAGTACAAACCAGAATTCTAATTTGTCCCAGTAGAAATTAGAATTCCAATTTGTACTAGGAGGATTCTGGATCCTACCGGATTTCAATTTGTATTGTAACATATATATATGCGTGTGTGTGATTCAGATTTATGTTTAGACTGAAATCAGCATTCAGTCATTACATCAACATCCAATTACATCATTCTCATTTATAGTCATCATATTTTCCTTCTAAGATATATACAGTTGGGTACTTGTTATGAATTTCATCATTCCTTACTAACTCTTACTCTACCACTAACCGTAATCTAAACTTTAACAATTCAAACTGATTGATAGTTCCTCACAGGATGATCACCCTCTAATGGTTTCATGACATTCAACACATTCGACTATAGCTTTGAAATACAAATGTACCGCATTGTGAATTCAACAATACTCGATATGAAAACTTTATTTGTCATCAGTGAAGTTCTACCTGCTAATTTCATTGAGCAACTACGTACAATATGGCCTTTAAGGTTAAAATTTGGCTTAGGTTATTCTTAGGGTTACTATTAGGGGTTGGGGATTAAGCTGGATCAAGGACTAAAGTAAAAGCTAGGACTATAGTTCAAATTATGGGTATGGTAAGGATTTTAGTCTGGAAAAGGGATAAAGTAAGGGTATGGGGTAATGTGGAAGTTCAGAATTAGGATTACACTGAACATTGCAGTCGTAGTTAGATAAATGCATGAAATTACTTATGGTTTATATGGTTTCAATTAAGGTTTTATGGTTTATTTATTTCAACAATTTATGTTACTGTCTTGTCTTAAAGTTTTCTTTACAAAAAATTGTCAACTTAAGCATCAAAATTAGAGTGTATATCAAGAGGAAAAGAGGTCTTTTCAAAAAACCTGAAATAGTGATGTGCAAGATTGACATGAATTTGAAATTGTACACTGATTTTCTTACTATTTGCAGAATTTGTGGTAGTTTTTTCAATGTTGATCAGTGGTTTGTCATTTCTCTGAATACGTATACTATAGATTAAATTGAATATTTAACAATAAATGTAGATTAAATTGATTTATAAGTCTCCCAAACAAAGTTTGTGGAGACTTATTGTTTTTATTTACTATTTCATAATAGTACGATAGAAAAGAAGAGATTTGTTACCTTTTTCAGATACCCTTAGTTCACAAAATACAGAAACAGGGAAGAAAAAGAAGAAGAAAAAGAAGAAAGGAAAAGTAGTAGAAGAAAGTACCAGAAATGTTGTGGAGGGGTACATAGGAATTCTTAAACTGCCTAATCTTTATTTCTTTATTTAACATGGAAAATATTTTCATACCCCTTAAATTGTTCTGATTAATTTATTTGTTTCAGGAGGTTTGACCATGCTTTAATTTAGCAATCTTTGAAAGAGTTATATCCAATCCCATTAGTATCCTAGCAAAGCTAAAATAGGGAAGATCAGTTTATTTTCTTCCATTTACCGGTAGGTTTTATATGGTCGCCTTTTGTTTGTCCTTTAGTGACAAAGTTTGTGGGTGCCACATCTCCTATATCTTTGATCTGATTGCAGCTAAACTTCACAGGATGGTTGAACGCAATATGTAGTTATGCATATTGTAATGTCAGAATGCTCCACCCTTTTTTCCTGAGTTATGGCCCATTTTAGCTCACCTGGTTAGAGCAAGGGTTAGCTTTTTAGCTCACCTGGCCAAAGGCCATGTGAGCTTTTGCCATCACTCAGCGTCTGTCGTCTGTCGTCCGTCGTCCGTCCGTTAACTTTTATTCAAAAATCTTCTCCTCTGAAACTACTGAGCCAATACTTACCAAACTTGGCCTGAATCATCACCAGGGTATGCACTTTAAAGTTTGTGATTTTATGTCCGTAGATCAAACAACATGGCCGCTGTTACTAAAAATAGAACATAGGGGTAAATTGCTGTTTTTGGCAAATAACTTCAAAACCGTTGCAGATATCAAAAATCTGACATGGAGTAGAATTGTTCAGAATGACGAGATCTATCTGCCCTGCAATTTTGAAGATAATCGGAAAAACCGTCTTCGAGTTATAGCCCTTTTTCCGTAAAATTTTCAAAATTTATTTATTTTTTATTTTTTATTTCAAAAACTGTAACAGAAAGAGGTGAAGTGTAAATTTGAAAAATGTTCAGCATATCAAGATCTACATACTCTGAAATTTTGAAGAAAATCCAACTGCCTGTGTTGTAGTTATTGACTTTTTTCACCAAAAAAAAAAAAA
>MJUU01000761.1:28781-44249 GCA_002080025.1 Modiolus philippinarum
CCCCCCCCCCCCCATACAATTATTTCTGGAACAGCCCCCAGTACAATCTGTACAAATTTCGACTAAATTTTAGAAGACCATAAGCAGTTACACAAAATATTTTATATAACAGGCAATATCCTTAAGCTTGTCATACTTTTTATGAATGATGCTACTTAATATTTAAGCAAGTTTAAAATGATTAACAAGTTTTTCTAGTAAAAGTTTAATCAAATTCAAAGAGGATTTTTTTTTTAAAGATTAATAATAACCATGATAACAGTAAAAAAATCCTAGGTGAACCCACTCTATGATTGTTGCTCTACAGTTCGATACATTGTTCAAAATATTTTGATTACACAGCATGCAATAAATGATCAATCTTGTCTTCAAATCTGATGATGCTGATTGCATGTCATTTTATCCACAACTGTTCGGTGACTGCAGTTCTTACATTATGATACAAAAATTAATCATTTTTATCCAAGTAAACCTAAAATTGTCTAAAATGAACCCTTTTGAGATTGAAGAGAACTGATGTATAAACGAAAATAGAAAACCATAGTTAGGCCTAAAAAAAATACCTTTGTTTCCGGTAACATACTCTTCAAAATTAGGGTCAGTAGGTAGACTTTTTTTTTTCATTTTGCCAAAACTTTTTACATAGACATATAGAGAGTAACTTCTGGACTTTAACAGTGCTTCTTTAAAAATTGCAAAAAAACTTTAGGGTAGGCATTTTTAGCCACAAAAATCTAGGGTCGGTAGGGTTACCGGAAACACAAATTTTTTTTATTCTGCCTTACCTTTCTAATATTTGATCCACTTTTTCCAATGATATTTTTGTGGAATTCTTTAAAGATGTGTACTTCTGCTTTATAGTTACTGGCAATCTATGAATAGAAATCAAATTGATATCAAACAACCAAGCATCACTTTCTTTCAATGTCTTCATATATTTTTCTAAAAATAGTAATGGTGAATTACATATGCCCTGCCACATTTCACAAAATTTCCAAAGTTTTAGCAGCATAACTCCATTTCATTCAGGAGTTATCAGTTATTTCATTCCCAAGTTATCTGTTATTTTATTCAAAAGTAATCAGTTGGAAACCATAAAATTCGCAAAATTACAAAATCTCAAAGGGCATAACTCCATAACCCAATGAATCTTAACTGCTAGAACGATGTAGAAAATTTGTTCCACGTCACCAATGAATGAAAAATCTGATGAAATTTCTAGTCAAATCTATATCTTCCATTTCACCTTCGATCATTATAGAAACAAAGTCTGCAACTTAAACATGTAAATTATGAAATTTCACACATCTTGTGATCAATTTTCTTAAGTATTAAAAGACTGGTAACGTTCACCTTTAGACTTAACAAAACACTGCTTGTTCTTGAAACTCAAATGTGTTACCCTATATAGGGATTCTTTTTGTATGTTTAATTTTTGCTATGTTCATGGTTGATCATTTTGCCGGAATTTTAGCCTCCGCATAAATTTCACTGCCCATTGAAATGTATTGGATAAAGCAGAAAAACGTGAATTATATATAAACACAGCAAATATTGATCTGATCTGTTCTGCACCAAATCGCGAAATAAAAGCAGAGAAAAAAACTAGAGCATGTCGAAACTGGCGTTGTCGGAAGGGCCCCGCAATTTCGATCCTGAAATTCCATGCAAAAGTAAAATTGAGGTAAGTGTGGATTCACATTCTGTTTGACACAAATGCGTTGATACAGTAATTTGCTGAATACAGTGATTTCTNAAATTTTCTAAGTCAAAGGCCCATAACTCCGTCCAAAATCAATGGACCGGAACCAAACTCGAACTTGATCTGTAACTCATAGTGTTTGACTCACATTACAAATATTAGCTTCATATCTGGAACGGTTTAGAAAAAAAGTCCGGAAAACCTATATTTTACCAAATTTTTCTAAGAAAAAGGGCCATAACTCCGTCCAAAATCAATGACCCGGAACCAAACTCGAACTTGATCTGTAACTCATGGTGGTAGAATTACATACCAAATATTAGATAAATATCTCTAATAGTATGGGAAAAAAGTCCGGAAAACTTGAGTGTGACGGACTGACCGACTGACGGACTGACTGACTAACGGACTGACGAAGTGCACACCTAAAGTCCCCTTCGGTGAAGCCGGTAGGGGACTAATTAAAGTAAAGGTTTTTATCTAAGGGCTTTTCCAGGAAAAAATGTACAGGGGGGGCAGGAACGCAAGTCAAAATTTAGGGTACCACCACCATAATTTTAATTATTTTTTCATGTATAAGCAATAGGTATAAATAAGTCTAACACCCCCCACCAAGGTATAAAGAAATTATTTGCGTTCCTGCCCCCCTGTACATTTTTTTCTGGAAAAGCCCTAACCCTTTATGTATGGGATTTCTCAAAAAATCCTTTCTCAATTTTAACTATAATTTACATGTACATACCAAATTTTTTACCCTTTCTTCTAATTCTGCTTTCGCTTGCTCAACAGCCTCCTTTTTACCAATAATGGTTATAACTTCCTGGTTTTCATCGTCCTGACCTGGGAAGATTACACGGGCTCCAGTTCTCTCTCTTACCTTAAAGATAAAATGAGAACTTGTATTAATTTATTCTGTTTTCTCAATTTAAACATTAACATATAAAAAACGTGCAATCAATGTACTGTGGAAGTACTTTTATTCATGGACATAAAATTTCCTGGTTTTCATAGATATCACTATTTCATGGGTACTTAAATTCGTGGTTTCAAATTCCTTACATTAAAACTCTATGGAAAATATGCATTTGGTTGGGAACTTTATTTTGTGGTTTAACTGAACCACAAAATCCACGAAAATTGGAAGCCCACAAACATTAGTACTTTCACAGTATTATACAAAGTCTCTATCTTGTATATTTGTCTTGCATTCCCTCTATAATGATTATGAACCAAATCATTTACATAAGTTTTAAAAGTAAATAAAAGGAAATGTAAATTGAATATCAAAAGGTTAAAACAATACTTCCCAACATTGCTCCTGTATTAGATCTTCCTAAATTAATTGGGATGTTATACATCGCCCGTGTGCATAGGTTATTGAAACTTTTTGATTGATATGGGGTTTAACGTCATTTTCAGCAGTATTTCAGCTATCTCATGACAGTCAGTGTTAAGTGTTGGAGGAACCCAAAGTGCCCGGAGAGAACCACCGACCTTGGGCAGGTAACTGACATACTTTATCAGTTACGATTGTAAGTTGAGTGCACCCTTTATGTAATGTACAAAGCGGGGTGTGAACTCACACTGCAATGTTGATAAAACTACAGTGGTTGTATAGGTAAAAGAACTTCCTTAACCACTCGGCCACCCAGGCTCCTCAAAATTTTTTTGCTTGTTGAAAATAAACAATAAACAAAAGTTTAGTGTTGTCCAGAAATTTTCAGGTTGCAGGCGATTTAACAGTCAGGTCCGGAATTGATGAAAGACTTTCAAAACAAAGTAAAATGAACAGTTTAATGTTAGTCGAAATAATTTTCACACGTCTTTTTTTAAATATAAAACTAACTGATTAAGTTTTCAATATCTCTTCTGTAAATACATGTACCTACAAATACATTTTTAGCAAAACCACTTTTTATTGGTTTTGGCCATTAAAAAACAAACTATAATATAAATGACAGCTTGTTACATCAGATCAAATTTCTAAGAAAAATAGTAACAAAATATTATACTAAATACCTGTCTAATATTGGCACCATTCCTTCCAATAAGGAATCTGTGATATTCTGGTTTTGCTTTTATTTCTGCAGTAAAACCGGAAATTTGCTGCAAATAAAAACAGTAAATTTGCTACAAATAAAACCAGAAATTGCTGCAAATATAAATCGGGAAATTTGCTTCAAATAAAACCGGAAATTTGCTGCAAATTCAACACAAAGCTTTATAACAACTTTTACAATTTAAGATTCTTAGAACAAGTTTTTTTTTATTTGATCCAGTTAATTTTAAAATGTAGAGATTTTATTGGCAGTAATTTTAACCACTACACATCATACCTTTACAATATTCTTTAAGACTTTGCTTGTTTGATAAGTATACAAAATGAACATGGAAAGCAGTCATAAATGACTTAGAAAAGGCCCATCATGCAAACATTATTTAAACCTGTCTTGAAAAGTATTTTCTATGTACTGTCTTCACTGTAGGACTTATACAGCATCAGACAAAGAAGACCATGTTACAGGAATTAGGTATAAGATAAATTTCTTTAAAAATATAAAGGAACCATCTAGTGAGGGTATAATTACATGTAATGTCATTATTATAAATTTTGTACCCACCTTTTCATTGGCCAATTCCAGCAGTTGTTTCTTTGCATTTTCCACATCATTCTTTGGACCTCGGATGGTCACTGTATTGGTAGTTGATCCTTGTTGTGGGAAGCGAATGATAACTCCCCCACATTCTTGAGCTATTGATCTTATTAAACGACCTTTGGCACCAATCATAGAATTGTGGAGATTGTGTGGAATATCTAATTTTTCTTCTTTAATGTTAGCCTATGAAAAAGACATTATAAAGTCCAGATAATGCAAGGAATTATATGTATTATCCATGATTCATGCTACTTTGGTCATTTTCAAAGATAAATTGATGAAGTTTGTGGAAATATAGATGCACTTCTGTACAATTTAGCTCAGTCGTTGACTCTAAATACTGGTTATGTGTAATTATTCAACAATACTCAAAGTAAATTAAAAAAGTCTAATTGCAATGTTGATAATCTTCATTATGAAGATTGTAGCATGCCTTGTTGACTATGAAATGTCCATTATTCTTATTTACATTCTAGTATGGAAAGTAATTTTTATACCTAGTTGTTGTAGTATAGACATTTTTTTAGAATATATCAGTGTGCTTTCGAGATATTAGAGATTTATTTTATGAAGTGAAATATGCATTTAGGTATCAATGGCCACGACATTTAACAAAATAAATCAAGTTGCCAACCTCTTTTTTTATACATGTATATCTCCTATACATTTATAAACTTCATTAAAAAAAAAATCACATGATATGGTTTGACATACCAAGTCTTTCTGGATATCTTCAATCATTTTCCTTGCTTTTTCAACATCTGGTTTCTTGCCTGTGATTACAATAACATCTGAATCTGCATTTTCACTAGGTAAATCTATTTTAGTATCAGTTTCTTCCCGTATCTGAAATATACAAATCATGCATGTTTAATTAACCTGTAATATTAGCAGTCAGGGGTGCAACTTAAATAAGTTATCACCAAAATCACTTAAATGAGTTACTATGAATTACTGACTTTCTTTAAATAACTTTTACCAGTTATGAAGCAGTAACCTATATGAGTTACTGTTTTGTTTATCAAGGGACATTACTCTGCTGATNTGTCCAGTTTACCCCACAACCCATCAAATTTTAATTAAAGTGCCTTCTGACCCCCCCCCCATACAATTATTTCTGGAACAGCCCTCAGTACAATCTGTACAAAATTCCACCAAATTTTAGAAGACCATAAGCAGTTACAAAATATTTTATATAACAGGCAATATCCTTAAGCTTGTAAAATGATTAACAAGTTTTTCTAGTAAAAGTTTAATCAAAATCAAACAGGATTTTCTTTTGAAGATTAATAATAACCATGATAACAGTAAAAAAATCCTAGTTGAACCCACTCTATGATTGTTGCTCTACAGTTCGATACATTGTTCAAAATATTTTGATTACACAGCATGCAATAAATGATCAATCTGGTCTTCAAATCTGATGTCATTTTATCCACAACTGTTCGGTGACTGCAGTTCTTACATTATGATACGAAAATTAATCATTTTTATCCTAGTAAACCTATAATTGTCTACAATGTACCCTTTTGAGATTGAAGAGAACTGATGTATAAACGAAAATAGAAAACCATAGTTAGGCCTAAAAAAAATACCTGTGTTTCCGGTAACATACTCTTCAAAATTAGGGTCAGTAGGTAGACATTTGTTTTTAATTTTTCCAAAACATTTTACATAGACATATAGAGAGTAACTTCTGGACTTTAACAGTGCCAAAAAAACTTAAGGGTAGGCATTTTTAGCCACAAAAATCTAGGGTCGGTAGGGTTACCGGAAACACAGATTTTTTTTTATTTTGCCTTACCTTTCTAATATTTGATCCACTTTTTCCAATGATATTTTTGTGGAATTCTTTAAAGATGTGTACTTCTGCTTTATAGTTACTGGCAATCTATGAATAGAAATCAAATTAATATCAAACAACCAAGCATCACTTTCTTTCAATGTCTTCATATATTTTTCTAAAAATAGTAACGGTGAATTACATATGCCCCGCCACATTTCACAAAATTTCAAAGTTTTAGCAGCATAACTCCATTTCATTCAGGAGTTTTCAGTTATTTCATTCCCAAGTTATCTGTTATTTTATTCAAAAGTAATCAGTTGGAAACCCTAAAATTCGCAAAATTACAAAATCTCAAAGGGCATAACTCCATAACCCATTGAATCTTAACTTCTTGAACGATGTAGAAAATTTGTTCCACGTCGCCAATGAATGAAAAATCTGATGAAATTTCTAGTCAAATCTATATCTTCCATTTCACCTTCGATCATTAAAGAAACAAAGTCTGCAACTTAATCATGTAAATAATAAAATTTCGCACATCTTGTGATCAATTTTCTTAAGTATTAAAAGACTGGTAACGTTCACCTTTAGACTTAACAAAACACTGCTTGTTCTTGAAACTCAAATGTGTTACCCTATATAGGGATTTTTTTTTGCATGTTTAATTTTTGCTATGTTCATGGTTGATCATTTTGCGGGAATTTTAATGGTTGATCATTTTGCGGGAATTTTAGCCTCCGCATAAATTTCACTGCCCATTGAAATGTATTGGATTAAGTAGAAAAACGTGAATTATAAACACAGCAAATATTGATCTGATCTGTTTTGCACCTAATCGTGAACTAAAAGCAGAGAAAAAAATAACATATACGGTATGTTTAAGACTTACCATATCTTGATGCATTTGTTGTAGATGTTTATAACATTTATCCACGTCATCTTTTGGTCCACGTAACGATACAATGTCACTCTTTTTACCTGGGTCAGGGAATGTAATCTGTACTTGGTTAAATTTATCCTTTATTTCCTTTATGTTATCCCCTCTCGCTCCGATCATTGTTCTGTGGAATCTCTGTTCTATTATAATATCTCTGGTTTTCTCATTTTCCTGTGAAAAATAAAGATTCTTGAATTGTAATTGAAAATCCTTTAGTTCAATCAAGAATTCATGACTTTAAAAACTAACATTTTTTATTTCACTTAACATTTTTTATTTCATGTAAAGCTGGTCAGATAATTTTTTTCAAAACAAATTTTTTTGTGATCATTTTGTAAACAGTCAAAACTTTTTCAATCCTTCCCTTTTCGGTTTTCAAAACAAAACTTCATACATCTGTCCAACATCCATCCAATGGAAAAAAATTTTCAGCCAATTTCCTGACAGTTTTGAACTTATGTATTCAAATGATGCCATCAGCAAAGATTACTTGGAAACTATAATTTTTCAGTTGATTTCCTGAAAGCAACCTGAAATTTGAAACAATTATCAGAAGAGCCGAAAAAGTTTGTTTACCATTCTTTGTGCCATTAGAAGAAGTTCCTCTTTAGCTTGCCTCACACCACTAGGGTCACCTTCAATTCTAATTATAGGGCTGTTCATTTCATCTGCTGGAATCTTTATTGCTACTCCAGTCTCGTTCTTGATTCGTGATACTGAAACATGAAATATGTTCTTATTAAGGGCTATTCCATTAAAATGGATGTGGGGTGGTAGGAAGGGAAGTTTAATGATCGGACATGGGTAGTAGGTCATTCTTAGCATGTTTCCATTAGTTTTATGTAAAATTATCTAAAATCAGTTGTTGTGGGGGTACTTTGAAAGTCCCTTCCTACCTACCCACATCCATTTTAATGGAAAAGCCCTAATTTACTTATAGTATTTCATTTCTTATTTAATACTTTGTTTGAAATGAAATGTACATGTATCACTATTTCAATTTCTCTTAACTGTTTATTTGTGATTAAATTTCAACCTTTGAACAAGAAATACAAAATATGGAAGCCTTACAACTTACTTTTACAAGATATAACCCATATCAAAAGTTTTCTGTGGACAAACAGACAGACAAAACACAAACTAAATGCCCTATGAATCTTCAACTGACATCACAGGGGGCATATACTTGTTCCCTTACAAGTATAAACAACCTGTCTCTTTTGCAAATTTATAAGGAATATTGGCGGCTTAAAACCCTGGAGGGCATGGAAGGCACTTCAGTAATTCAACAAGTTGTTTAGTGATTCACTAGTGCCCCGGAGAGAGTAGTAGTAAAAAACCCTTAGGCATGAATTGTAATTTATGTGCTTCTCAAAAAATGTATAATGTGTATACATACATAAATTCTGATGTCAGCTGAAAAATCAAATCACCCTATTTCTTACTATTCCAAAGATATCTATTTCAAAGTTTTAAATGAACCTCTAATTCTTTTGTTAAGTTCACAGCTTTCTCATAGATATTTCATTGTTTCTCTTAAATCTGATGCAACATCCTCATCCCTCACATCAATTTGACTTATCTCCCTTTTACCATTTACCATTCAAAAGACTGTCTAATGTGACT
The DNA here is from genome assembly GCA_002080025.1 of Modiolus philippinarum. NCBI lineage: Eukaryota > Metazoa > Mollusca > Bivalvia > Mytilida > Modiolidae > Modiolus > Modiolus philippinarum. Next base: position 37,490 of record MJUU01000761.1, read on the forward strand.
TAGATGTTTTAGTGTTCATGTTTAGTCGTATGCCAAAGTCAACTATTCTGATATCAAGTACCTCACATGCAAAATGTGACAATATTCTGGAATCATTTGAAGAGCCCTGTCACAAGGAATACATGTGCAAAATAAGAAAGCCAAATCACTTAAAACATGTCCACTGTTAAAGTTTTTTTGCAGACAAACGAACAGACCCAAAACTTTATGGCCCAGAATCTTAGATTCTCGCAGGCATAATAAAATTTGATGGGCTTAGATAAATTGGAGACTTGCCCTTTACTAACATAGAACCAGAAATTTGAATTTTATGTATGGTGGGTCCTTATACATAGATATTGCTGCATCACCCATATTTATTTCTGGCGCCACCCTAACTATAAATTGTGAAAGACTTCAGACTGACGGCAAGACCGCACTTAGCATGTTTTACGTACATTTTCAGTGGTATAGTATCTCAAACTTATCACACAGAATGATCAATCACAACTCATTTCATGTCTATCGTACTCTCTGCATAAATAATTTCTTAAACGCTCCAGCAAAACTGGTTTGGCCGTACTAGAAAATCTTCCTCTTATACACATGAATAAAAATCATTACCAAAAAAATCACACTGCTTACCATTTTGTCCACCTTTGCCAATTATATGTTTGTGAAAACGTTGTTCGACTGATATTTCCTCGAATGCCATTCTGTTTTTCTAAAAAACAAAAAAAAGTTAAAATTCAAAGAGTAATCATTCTGTTTTTCTAAAAAACAAAAAAAAAGTTAAAAATCAAAGAGTAATACCACTCATGATACAGTTGAACTTTAATGTTGCTTTGACAAATATTGTATTGAGTTCTCATTGGATGAATGCAAGAGCACTGAACAATATACAATGTAAATAATTTGTCGCAATTATGGCAATTGTATTGTGCACAACACATGATTACTTATTGACACAGGAGATCACTAAACAATGCAAAATCTTGTCACACTGACAGCAATTGCTTTTTGCTCAAACTGTTTCTAAAAAGCCATTAACAAATTCACTTCAATCTACACATGAATTACTGATCCTTAACAGTGACTAGTCTATGTTTTTTCTACTGTTTTAATCTTCAAAACAGAAGGCATCACAACCACTATTGTGTTGTTCATCTGTACACTTGTCCCCATTTTTTTTTGTCTACACTGCACTAATGTGATCTCTTTCATTTCTGTGTTTATATGTTGTTACTGTCATTCCACTTTCCTTTTGACAGATTTTCAGAATCAACACCAATTTCGGAAACTTACCAGATCTTTAACAATAACTTCTAATTCTTTGACAGCATCATTGACTTCCTCTGGAGGACCTTCTACATTAATTTTATCTGTTCCATCTGTAAACTCGATGTGAACCTAGAAAACAATACAAGTATAAGAAGTATTTAATGATTATTCCTTGTGGAGTTTCAGGAAACTTTTGTTTAAAACTAGAAATTTATAGTTTCAATGAAGATTTGAAGCACAGTGAGATATTTAGCCTTAATGCACTCCCCAATACAAGGGGCCATTTTTTTATTAAACAGAATGACTTCCCTTTGCAGAAGTACAAACATTTATCATCAATTTAGCACACAAAAAAAAACACAGTATTCAAAGTTTCACAAAAAAATTCAGTACTATAAAGATTCCATATAAAATAAATGGATATAAAATGTTTCTAATTCAGATTGAAAATTATACTGTTTTTTGGTGTGTATTACATGCACATATTTTCCCCCAGAAATGCCTAGTGAGAGGGGATGCAAATTTCAAAAAACTATTTTTTTCTGACCACCACTAACTTAACTTCAGACCAGAAATGACATTGGAAATAAGTATAAAATCCTTGTTGTGATCCAGATACGAACCTGTGTTTGATGATAACAAAGTTTGCTAATGTTAACATGATGTGTATTGTTTTCTTTGTATACAAAATCGTGTCCGCCATATTTGCTTTGATAAGGTGAAGCCGGTTCCGGTTTTCAGGGGTACATGATACTTGCAAGTAATAATGTAATTATGTTTATGAAAAGGGATAGTTTAAATGAAGTTTATTAATACATAAACCGATTAGGAAGATCAATAAGGGAATATCACTTAAAAATTTACCAAAGGCATCGGTAATATTTATGTATCCATAACCGCCTTTGACTTTTAATTACGTTTGGAGATAAACTTCATGTGTTTACAAAATCAATATTTTTCATTTGCAAATTCCTAAAATGATTGAACAAACCATTAAATAAATACAGGTACAGTTATTCCTCTAAATATAAGTGAATAAAGCATCATGTATTCCATTTATTTCAGTTCACCAGGTATTAACTCTCGGTGTCTCCAGACATTTTTGGACAGAACATGTTGTTGAAAATTTATGTGCATTTTTTTCACATGAATGCGTTTAATACACACCAAAATTCAGTAATTTTAATCCTGATAATCATCCAATCTTCAAATTACCTTAGAAAATTGTTCCGTTATCCTCTGAATATTTGCACCTTTCCTTCCAATGATGTATCTGTGTAACCAGGCTGGAGCATCAACTTCTGATAGAACATTACTGTTAGCCTGCAAATATAATTCGGTTTGTACACTGAGAGCAAAATTTAAACATTGAATTGTATGGAAAATTAAAAAAAAATTTAATGTTCAATACAAATTTTGTGTTAAGGTTTTGGTAAAGTAAGCCATAATCTATCTTCAACAAACATTTCAGAATTCTTCCACAGTGTCTTATGCTCTTTTGAACCAAATAAAATTAATTTGAATTTCAAAACTATAAACATCAAGAAAGAAAGAAATTGTTGAAAAAGTATGTGTTCAATTCAGTCTTCGAGTTGTTATTACTCCCCTTTGGGTCGTTGTCTCTTTGATACATTCCCCGTTTCCCTTCTTTTTCCTATTTCATGAAAAAAAAATCCAAATGCTTTTTTGAGAAACTTGTATATGTTCACCATTATGTCAAAATGTGAGCACAAATAGCTGAAATTTCATATCCATCACACTTTTCTCTTATCTAATTTTTTTCACATTAACAGAATACCTACCTTAGAATAAACCATAGTAAGTGCAGGTCCTAATTTGTCCTGTTCTCCTCTCAGTGTTATGGTCTCACTGGTATCATCTAGGGATGGTACTTCGACTGATACTCCACACTCCTTCAATATCTCGTGTATTCCACTATACCTTGGTCCAATGATGTATTTGTGTTGAGTCTTTCTCACTTCAACTGACACTGTCTGACATTTTCTTTTCTGAAAAATACATTTTCAGATAAAGGAAAGGGAAATAATCAAGAGTTCCTTTATCCTTAACTTACGTACAGTTTAATCACCACCTTTAGGACAAGGGAGAATTTTGGTGATAAGTGATTGTGGCAATATATCAAGGGAATAAAGTACATACATGTAGGAACTATGAAACTTTTACAAACAAAATGCACCTTGAAAATGGTTGGGAGTAAGTGTGGTACCACCGTTTAAGAGGAGCGGTATAATGAGGGAGCACTATTGTTCCAAATAAAAGATGTGTAACTCTTGCAAATCTTTAAATATGACACTTGTTTTCTAAACTTGTATAAATATTTTTGGTTCAGAAAATTTTACGCAAAACTCTTACAAAAACTGCAGAAATGATCGCAATAGCAATATGATTTCCAAATTAATTTACTATATTTTAAGAGCAGAAAATTATTGATGTCTACTATATGTGACATTGAACTGGAAAATCTGTATCATCTTCAAGGACAGTTCATGTCGCTATCACTTTTTGTAGTCTGTATTTCTTGATCATTCTCTCTATATCAGTAAATATATTAACCATGGTAAAACAGCAATTTACAATACATTAACCAATTTTTACAAATTCACATACCTTTTCCATATAAATTTTCATGATTTGGTCTCTACATTTCGCAACACCATCTTTGTCACCAGATATTGCAATCTCGTCTGTATGTACGCTCGGTGGGGGTACGTTTATTTTGGCACCTGTTTCTTTCATCAGTCTATCAACGTTTTCATTTTTGGGTCCACATATGAAGGGGTGATACATCTTTGGCACTGGTAGTCTCTCAAATGCTAGTTTGGCCTAAAAATGTACAGTATAATAGCATATCAATGAAGCTGAAACCCATCATACCTTCCAAGGATGATGTTAAATGAAATAAGCAAATCAAAAACTTACAAATTGGGATAAGACCATCTTTTCTGGCCAATAATTAAGTATTATGTGCTTGTCTTTGTTTTGTTTTCAAAAATCTTGAAATTAATATTCTTTTGATGAAATGAATATTTTGAAGGAGTTTCAAAAACCTTTTCCAAATTTCAAGTACATTCCAATCTTTGTTTTTCCAATTAATGTGGGACCCTGTATACATTTTCATATATTAGTACTCAAAATCTTTTACCTGATCTGTCATGGTTCAATTATATCACAAGTTTTAGTTTAAAATTTACAAAAAAGACAAAGAAATTAGGCCATGTAAGACCTGTTCAAAAAATTTGAGTGATAATCAGGTCAAATTTAATCTATGTTTTTTACACGTACTGCAAAAGAGCTTGTTGAACATTCTCAGGACAGGGGTCCTCTCATGACCATGTCTGCATTGGTTTTAATACCACTTCCAGCATTACAACTATTGCATTATGGTCAGTTTTGATAGAGGATACATTATTTAACACATCTTTATCACAGACAATTGTGAGTAGAGTGCACCCGTTTTTTGTTCTATACCAACAAAGGTTTGAAACTCTCTATGAAAGAAGATAGGCTCCTGCGGTTGTACAGTTAAGCTACCTTAACCACTCGCCAACCTTAAAGCTTCCCCAGCTCACAACACTGGATCAGACTATCTGTCCAATCAATGGTAACCAGCCCTCTGGCTCAAACAAAAGTAAGATATAATCCAAGAACTCTAGTTTGGCCACAAGCCATAGAATTTTAGCGGCCAACTGAATATCTAGTGGGCCAAAATTGAAATTTTGTATTTTTACAACAAATTCATTTGCCAATTGGCCACAAACACTAGATTTTTGGTTGCCAATCTCAAATTTTAGTAGGTTTAGGCCACCATTTAGTAGCCTTATTTGAGGGTTGATTACTGAACTATTTATACAATTTCAATATTTAAGCCTACCTGTTCATCAGATATACACTGAATTTCATGTCGAGCTCTTTCTATTCCCTCCTTGGTGCCAGATAAACGTATAATATCTGATCCCTCATCAGGTTTTGGAATAGAGATTTTGGTTGCAGTACTCAATTCCAACTCCTGTAATTTTTTGCCACTTTTTCCCAAAATATATTTATGGTGTTCTCTTGGTATTTTCAGATTCAATGTTGCCTGAAATAACAAAATACACAAATTTGATGATAAAGTAGCAAACATGGAACCAGGTCTGCAAGAAAAAAATATGTTTAGCCCATGTTTTATGTAGAAACATTAACAAAGTGCATAATATTTTCGAATTTGTTTCATGAATTGAGGAATTCATGCACTATTAATCTGCAGCTAGTTTTGATTGATGTACAGTATACACAGAGTGTTTCAGTTACAAAACACCCTTGTCTGACCTGAGTGAAAACACTGAAAATTGCTGGTGAAATGACGGTGTTTACACTGACAATTATTGCTAGGGTCAACAGTCAGGGGTACAAGTTTTTTTTTTCACTTGTATGAGTGAATGATTTAGGGGTTGGAGTTATGTCCCTTTGTGATCTGCCATTTTTTTACTCATACAAATGAAAAAATTTATTTATTTTGGTCATTTCCATGAATTTTGATTAACAGCTTTGTTACAGAAGTGTTATAAATACTAATAGCCTATATATTGCATTAATCATATGTATTCATTTCAGGACAAGTTCAGGGTCAACTTAAGTCACAATGGCTCAGAAGTTTTAGGTTAATGACATTTTGATAGTCCCAGAGGGAATAAACTTTGAAGGCCTTACGTAGTGACTAAACATTTGTTGCATAGTAGACATCTGAAATTAATTAATGAGATGAAAGGTGAAACATCAACCGAAAATTATCAGCTGGGAGTAATGAAGATTTTGTATTTCAAAGTTGAAGAATTTTGGGGTTGAAAACAACTTTTTCACTTGTATAAGTGAACTTTTATGTAAAAGTAAAGGGAGATAATTATCATATAACAAAATTCACTTAATTAAGTAAGTTTTTCTCATGCTTTCAAGTGAAAAAAGATCACTTGTACAAGTTGTACCCCTGACTGGTCAAGTTTAACTGAAGAGAAGTCAAAGTTTACTACACCCAAGCTTAAATTTAAAAATTGATCTGTGGTCGTTAAAAAGACAAATGTATACAATTGTAACCTTTTTTATTTGATATTTATACATTGTGTAGTTGTTTTAAGGTAATAGAATGTAGGCGTGGGTTGAAAATCTTGACTTCGATTCATTAAAAGTTTTGCCACTTGGTTGACGTTTGCAATATGACTTGCCAATATATTTCTATGTAACTAACAACAGAAAGTTTATGCTGGTGTTTACACCAACATTCGCTGGTGTTTACTGTGTGAAATATGTCAGACCTGAGTGTTTTGTAACTGAAACACTCTGTGTGTACTGTAAAGTGCTTAACACAAGCAATTTGACAAGGATGAATGGGGTTAAGCAAAGCTATACACCCTTTGCCCTTATGTATGTAAATGTATGACATTAATACCTCTAAGGCCATACAAAAACAAGAGCTGTCGCCGAATGGCAGCCAAATATACCCCCC
>MJUU01000762.1:8707-83301 GCA_002080025.1 Modiolus philippinarum
CCCCCCCCCCACACACACACAAATGCATTTTAAATTCCAATCATCTGAACTACAACAGCGAAATAGTATCAAATCATACATCTGGCGACCACAAGTACTGAGTCAATAACTTAATAGTTCATACCCCCCCCACACACACACACACACAAATACACAAAATGCATTTTAAATTCCAATCATCTGAACTACAACAGCGAACTAGTATCAAATTATGCATCTGGCGACAACAAGTACTGAGTCAATTACTCAATAGTTCTTTAATATATGAATACCCCCCCCACACACACACAAATGCATTTTAAACTCCAATCATCTGAACTACAACAGCGAACTGGTATCAAATCATGCATCTGGCGACAAGTACTGAGTCAATTTCTCAATAGTATTTAATATATGAATACCCCCAACACACACACACACACACGCGCTTTTTAAATTCAAATCATCTAAACTACAACAGCGAACTAGTATCAAATCATGTATCTGGCGATCACAAGCACTGAGTCAATTACTTAATTTTTCTTTAATATATAAATACCCCCCCCCCCACACACACACACAAATAAATGCATTTTATATTCCATGTCTGAATTTTCCTCGTGTGAACAAATAAAGGCAGTAACTGCTTGTTATACTTTCGCAGTGACAAACAAGTGGGTACCTTTCTCTACCCCTTCCTCTCTCTCGTGTTCCTCCCGGTCTGACTTTCTTGTTCCTTTTCACCCATCTTTTTCGTCTTGTCCCTTTTCTCGTTTCTCTCACCCCTGTCTCCTTTTTTTCCACTCCCATTCCAAGGTCTCCCTTTACCCTGTACCATCAGTATTAATTACATATAAGCACATTTTGTTCTGATCACCTATCTGTTTTAGTCAATTGGTTATCCCAGCTTCTGAACCCTACCCATTTTGAAGTCTGCCTTTATCCCCTCCCCTTCGAAATAAATATTTTAATAGGAGTTATTTCTAGGCCCACACAGCAAAATTTTTGAAAATTTCGATTTTTATTCAAGTTTTTTTTTCACACTGCTTCAAAATGTGGACAAGTGCTTTCTAGATACAAAATATGCAATGATAGCAAATACGCGACTTTTGGATCGTGTTCACTCCGGAAAAAGCTCTGTTTTTATACACAAAAATTAATGCATCACTAATCAATTAACCCTGTTGGGGGTCCGTGTAACACTTGACAATTCAAAATTCTAAATCTTTTTGAAATTTTGATATTTTAAAAGTTTGACCAAAAATCTAAAATATCAAATTTTCAAAATGAACAAAAATTTTTAAATTTTGACAAATTTTACCAAAACATTCAAATTTTAAAATTTTTAAACTCTTACATTTTGGACATTTGATCAAACTTCGAAATTTGTAAACTGAACTTTTATATTTGATTATTTCGCTTTTTAAAAGTTTCGAATTTTCGATTTTTGACTAGAAATACAAAACTTCTCAAAATCGCTACCTCATACAAGATAATGTTGTCAATAATCTGCAGACCAACTTTTCACCTTACATGTGAAGAATATTTCTGTTTTAACCTTGAGTTAAGTTAGACGGGAGGGCTAGGGGCACACTGAATAGGGAGACTAATTTACCTTCGTGTGTTCTTCTGTTTTTTAATAACTATAATGCATCTAGCTTTAAAAGATATACATCTTTGTGTCCTTTATCTATGTGTCGATTCTATAATGTTTCTAGCTTTAAAATGTAAAGTACATGAAGCTTGGTCCCAATGGGAATAAGCGGGAAGTGGGATTGACGTTTTTTAAACGAGCTGGAAACGAGATCTTTGCAAACAAATTGCATGTGAAAATGGGAAAAGATGTCCACCGTGAAGGGGGAATCGTTGAAATGAAGCCTGTGAAACAAGAACAAGCGGCCTCTTTAAGTTTTCCAACTCGTGGAACCGGAAAATGGAGAAAAATGGACGCCATTGAGACCCCTAAGAAGATATCAACACCATTTACGCCATTTTTTTCTTTCGGGAGGCAGGATCCCTGGAGTAAAGATTATTCTATAGGGATATCATTAAATCCAAATTAGACTGCAAAATGGTAATGGAACAACTCCTTTACACGGACCTATAGGCTACTGATTATCAATTTATAGAATATGAAGAATATTTCAGTTTCACCGATGACTTAAGTTAGATGTGAGGGGTGGGCTATACAAGGGCATTAATCTACATTTGTGTGTGTGTTATCCGTGTGTAGGTTTGTATTTTTACAATATATACTGCGTCTAGCTTAAAGATATCTACACCATTGACGTCAATTCGTACTTTTGCGGGGTAGCAGAAATCCGGGTGTAATGTAAAGGGACGGTCACCGTGAGTAAAGTGGACGAGAACTGAGCATAGTTGAGAAGAGAAGCATGCGACGGATACGAGGGAAATCTCAAGTAAAGAAGAACGTAGTTGTAGCTATATGCATAAAATGATACCACAAGTTGTAATTTTCTGTTTTTTTTCCCTAAATAATAAGAAATTTCCAAAATTTATATTGCTTGTTAAGAGTTTTGTTTCCATACTACCTATACCCATATCCATCAGCTACGGTACGAAAGCTCTATGGTTTTTTTTATCATTTTATTTTTTTAAATTGTACTGCACCATATGCAAATCTAATTGAAACTAGAGAGGAGGATGGGCCTGTATCGCTCTCATAACAAAATGTCACGATTTGTCTCTAAATTTTTTAGGAGAAGATTTTTGAAAGTGTTGACGGACGGATGACGGACGTAACGTGATGCAAAAAGCTCAAATGGCCTTTTATGCCAGATGAGCAAAAGATAATATGATTGTCAAGAAAAGGTGATATCAATCTCCGAAACCAAGCATCTGGATCCACTGAAAAACTTTGAGATGCGTGAAGGAATCTAGAAACAAATTTCACCCAAGCAGTGATATGGGTGGTCTTGAACTCGGTATGATATATGATTACAAAGTATCATTTTTATTATTATTGAGTGAGAACCGAGCCGTCAGTCTAAAACGAACAATTCAACATCAGAAAATCATAGACACAACAATAGTACCACACAGAACAGAAAAAATGAAGAACCATAAACATAAATAGATGAACAACAAAGACCCAATAAATACCAAGGGTGAGATCAGGTGCACCGAAAGACACCACCGTGTTGAACATGTCCACTCCGGTAGTAAAGTCAAATCCAGTAGAGCGAAACCAAACTTATATTGCAAAGAGTACGATATGTTGTCATCTGGGAAACAGATATCACATAGCGCTCCACAAGATCATGATGTCGACCGTAAAACTTCTTCAGTGCTGACTTCAATTTATCAGTAACATAGACTTGCTTATGTAGCCTATTTGTAAGCAACAGGACTGTATCAAAGAAGTCACTGTATCAACTATATAAATTGTTTCTTAGTCATTGTACAGTATATCGATTATTTTTTATATTTTACGAAAGGATATGGAGTAAATGAAGATGAGACCATAACACATATGTTAACTCCAACTGCAAAAATTTTAATGAGCTGTATAGTCATTTCGGAAATTTATTCCTCATCAGCAGCACTAGAACCCAAACAACAAAGGAAATCCATAATTTCAAAAAATGTTTAAAATGCATAAAACCAAATGAAATCCGAATAATCAGTAATATCAAATATAGCTAAGGAGAAAACTACGTCCTTCGGTTTTAGAATTTACATAAATTTAGATAATAATAATTGAACAAAGCGTACACATGAGATATTATCTCATGTACAAGTACACCATATCTAAGAAAAATAAAGAGCATACGTCTACGTTAAGATAAATATAAATACAAACACAAGTAAAATGTACAAGTACACCAAGTCTAAGAAAAATAAAGAGCATAGATTTACGTTTTATGTAGCAAACGATGGCAGGATATGAGTCATTTTCAAAATTAGACAAAACTGGATTATGGATTTTGGAAAAAGAACAAAGGATTATTATGTCACCCCAGACGAAGTCGGGTGTCATGTTGTTATTCTACGTTTCTTCTTCTTCTTCATCTTCTTCCAATAATTCTTGTCCGAGTGATTATTTTGTAATGGTTGGGTGGAAAGATTTCAAACTTGGCACAAAGTTGGATCACCATCTGGCTATTCAAAATGTGTTTAAATTTTTCAAAATGGCCGCCATTTCCAAGATGGCCGCCGAAATACGTCAAAATATATACATTGTCGGATTTAAACGAAAAATTGATTTCTTGGTAGATTTTGGGGGCTGCGATTAGGTGGAATCGTCCAATGGGGGTTTGAGGTGACATCGGCTTGCAATTGCAAATCTAGTTATATTTATTTTTGTTATTGATCATGAGTATAATTTACATATAAATATGTCAAAAACAAAACATGCAACCTTAAACATGTGTGGATCATACAAAAAGTGTGATCAAAATTGGAAATGTACTGAAAAATATCCTTCCCGTAACAATGCTTAAAAGTTTAAATAAAAGTAGATTTTTAATTATTCCAATTATAAGTTTTTGCTGTTTCCTTTAATGATATTTTCTTTTAGCAAACGGAAAAGATAAAATCTCATTTTGATAAAAAAAGAAATACTCTAAATTTATGGAAAAATTTAACAGAAAATGATCTGCATTGCAATTTTCACATTGAAAATATATCATTTTAGACAGGAATTAAATTAGGGGAATGAAAACTTTTGTGTAAAATTTTAATTCTGTGTATTACTTTCTTTTGCAACTTATATAAAACTTCCAAATTGAACACAGTTATCTCAGACTTCCAAATGCAGCTTGTTACAGGAGTGACTTCATCGATACGGTACAGACAAAAGACTGTTACACGACTGACATTTTAACCTGAAATAATTATTTGAAAGCATGAATGTTAATATTTCTGCCAAAAAAGTCATTAAAGTATAATATCTTTTCATATTTCATCATTTATCCAAGTTCCTCCAAAACTTCATTCCATATTTGTTCATTGACTTTAAAGTGTGTGGATCCTTCAATAATATCTGGCTGTGGTATGACGGCCAAAATTTCGTCATAATCATAATCATACCATTTTCTATCTTTCATTTTTCACGATCAGTAAAAGCAGTTGGTTCCAATTTTATCTATTCGACGCATACATTGGACATAAATATCCATTTACCGGTGATCCTCTACAATATTTGATAGGGTCTATTTCTATACTTGATCACAACATATTTCCCTAAACAGTTTGATGGATCTGGAATATTTCGCCATTTCTCAACTTCCCTCTTCACATCTGCAACTTCACCCTTCTCCCCCTCTGCTGCTTCACCCTTTACCCCCTCTGCGACCTTATCCTTATCAACCGCTCCAACTTCACTCTTCTACACTACAACTTCACCCTTTTCCACATTTGCAACTTCAATCCTCTCCACCTCTGCAACTTCACTCTTCTCCACATCTGCAACTCCAGCCTTCTTCATCTCTGCAACATATTCCTTCAACTCTCCAGCTTCCCCCTTCTCCACCTCTGCAACTTCACTCTTCTCCCTTCTTCAACTCCAGCCTTCCCCATCTCTGCAACCTCATCCTTCACCTCCCCAGTTTCATCCCTCTCCATCTCTGCAACTTCACCCTTCACTACCTCTTCAACTTAATTTCTCTCCACCTCTACAAATTCACCCTTCTCAACTTCTGCAATCTCATCCTTCCCAACCTCAGGAAGTTCACTCTTCGCCAACTCTGCGACTTCATTCTTCGCCACTTCTGTAAATTCACCATTATCCACTTCAACAACTTCATTCCTATTCACCTCTCTTCATTTTCAATTTTCTCTACCTCTGCAATTACACTCTTCTCCACCTTTGCAACTTCACCCATCTCCTCTTCTCCAACTTTGCCCTTCAGTTCTCTAACTTCAACCTTATCCATATCTCCAATATCATTCATCTCGACATCGCAAATTTCAGCCTACCTCAGAACTCCTTCCATTTCACCATTTTCTTCAACTAAAGTATCACCCATAACCATAGTTAGGTTCAAAATTCATATATTTCTGTACATTCTCCATGCCTTCCACCATCCCAACGTTCATTTGGCCATTCTCAATTTTAACCTCACCCGTCTCTAGATTTCTACTTTCATTTCGATTCCCGCTTCACGGTGGACATCTTTTCCCATTTTCATATGCAATTTTTGCAAAGATCCCGTTTCCAGCTCGTTTAAAAACCGTCAATCCCGCTTCCCGCTTATTACTTTGGGACAAACCTTCATGTACTTTACATTTTAAAGCTTGAAACATAATCGTTGAATAAAATACAAATCGACACAAAGACACAAAGATATATATATTTTAAAGCTAGATGCATTATAGTTTATTAAAAAAACAAAAAAGAACACAAAGGTAAATGAGTCTCCATATTCAGTGCCCCCTAACCCTCCCGTCTAACTTAACTCAAGGTTAAAACTGAAATATTCTTCACATGTAAGGTGAAAAACAACGGCAGTAGAATACCAAAGGAACAAAGCACAAGATTAAACGAATAAAAGTCCAGAGACAAGGCAAAAGCAAGAACACCAGAAGACGGTAGACCAAAGACACCCCTTGCCCACAAAACACACGAACATTACATATACAACACAACAAACTAAAGCACTGACAGTGTGAACTCTCAAAAAACAAGAGTGACATCAGGTGGTCTGCAGATTATTGACAACATTATTTTGTATGAGCTAGCGATTTTGAGAAGTTTTGTATTGTTAGTCAAAAATCGAAAATTCGAAACTTTTAAAAAGCGAAATAGTCAAAAATAAAAGTTCAGTTTATAAATTTCGAAGTTTGGTCAAATGTCCAAAAATGTAAAAATTCAAAAATTTAATACTTCGGTTAGATTTTCAAAATTATAAAATTTTTGATCATTTTGAAAATTTGATATTTTAGATTTTTGGTCAAATTTTTAAAATATTAAAATTTCAAAAAAGTTTTAGAATTTTGAATGGGCTATGGATGATTTATATTTAATCGATTTGTAGCGCTTCAAGTTAGTTGTTTTTTTGTCGATTAAAATTTACTTAAAGAATTGTCATGTCGGAAAAATGATAAATGCACTTCAATTTCACAAATAGTGTGTTTTTTATGTGGTATATATTTATTTCAACAGGTATAGAAATCCAGTGTTCCTTCTCACTGATATCTGAGGGGATCGTTTCCGCCATCAATTACACGAAAGTTATTATCTCGAATGACCGTATTGTATAAGCTTTACAAAGAATCTACATTTAACAATTTCTATACTAAATACTTTTCATAAAGCCATGATGTTCAACCTCTCTGAATATTGACGATTTTTGGGGGTGATTTTCCTGTAAATTAGGTAGGTTCGATAGTCTAGAAATCAAAATGTGTCTTATGCTTTCAATCTCTTTTAATGAATATAAATCATTATATGTTAACATGATGTTAGGTAAAACTTATATTTGTTTTATATCTAATACAGAAAGCCACTTTTTATGGAGATATTAATTTCATACATCGATAATAGCTTACAAAAACAGGAAAACTGCAAACACCTACAATGGCCAGGAACTACAATCACATGCCACAATTTACAAACAAACTGCACCAGAAAAACAATAATGAAAACAAGAGACAAACATACATAACGATAGGAACTCGGGATAGCCGGACTTGGTACCGGCACCAGCAAAAGCCAGTGGTAGGTTAAACCGGTTTATGGGTACCCAAACCTCCCCTTTCTCTATCCCGTTTCCCTATAGTATTATAAACACGCGAATAAAACCCAATACAGGTAGACTACTAACTCAATGACCACTATCTTGGAACAGAAAAAGCATAAGACAAAACGTAATTTTGAAAGAAGGGTCAAAGAGTGCTCGCCGCTAAACTGCCGGCTAGCTCAAGGAATCTAGTCTGCTGGTAAAACACTGTCGCACTACGGAAGAAAAATCAAACTCAAAACTTCCCGAAGGGTTTGGTAAAGAGTCTTCATGTATTTCAGCAGACATCGGCAGTATCAGTGAGAGGCCAGTATATATGTAAAGTCTTCAGGTCACTGGAATCCAAAGCCAATTTAACGGATTTGTTCAGAATATCTCGTCGATATCCACTATTACGTAAAGAATGTAAGTTACGTCCCAATTTTTCTGGATTATTAATCAGTTTTTGACATTTTTTAACAACATTTCCATAAAATCGAGGATGAGAAATGCCCTTTGTTATTAGCTGTTTCCGAGTCACGTCATATCTAGATATCAAATGTTCATATCTTCTGTAAAACTTCTTAAAAGTATTTAATAATTTATGAAATCTGTAACCTTGTTGTAAAAGTTTGGATGTGAGAGTAAGGTTACGCTCATTAAAATCATCAAGGGTGGAACAAATGCGAGCTTACCCTTATCCCAACAATTTTTCCAAAGACTGTCTCATACAAATGGTCAAAATTCACAAATAATATCGTGTATATGTTACAGTGACTTTGTAAAATTAGGGAAAATCACTGAAAATTCAGGGATTTTGTAAAATCACTAAATTTGTTAGTGGGTTTGTAAAATCCCTAATGAACACCAGGGATTTTACAAAATCACTGAAAAAATCAATCATTATTTTACTGATTCCCTGGTCATGTTTAGGGAATTTGTAAAATAATTTTCAGATATTCTATAACACAGAATGTTTAAAATATTTAGCAGATTAAGCTTGATCTATAAAATATCATAACTTTAGATAAACACATAAAAATTTTAATTTTTGTAATTAATATGGATGAGCTTAAAGTTTTTAATTATAAAAGAATTTCAGAGAAATGCAAGTTCCATGGCTCTGGAAAAAATACCTAGATGTCCCGATTTGTTTAACCCCTTCCAAAAAATATAAATTTGACATTTGCCAAATTACGGTGATTTTGTTCAAAATTTACAGCATTTTTCATAAAATTAATGATACAAACTAGGATATAAAATTCATCCGCCTGTGCTACATTTTTACAAAAGGTTTGGATAAAAAATGTAGGATTTTTATTTATGATTACCTTATAAAATAAAATTGGTAAAAAATCAATCAGTTTTCAGGAAAAATCATGCAATACCGGTCTGGTTTAGGGAAATAACAAGAATATGCAAATACAATGAGAAGGCATTTTGCACTAAATTTTATGAAATATTATATCCTTGAATGCTAAAATCAAAAGAGTTTTTTTTAAAGTGGAAATTCATTGAAATTTGACATGACTGTTTTCTCTACCAAGATACAGTATAGATAACCACTGACACATTGGCATTTAAAGTCCAAAAAATGCTAAGGCTAGAATATAATGCGACTCAATCGAAATCTCATTAAGATTGAGGCCTTCCTGAACTTACTGTTGGACTAAGTTATGTATTTATGTTTAAATCAGGTTTTCACTATTCAGGTTCGTGGTGACTTCAAGATGAAGAACAACAATAAAAGCGTTGTTCCTTTGCTTGTTTTTTACCATGTATTTGTAGAGACTTTGTCTCATGTGCATTTACTCCATATCCTTTTATTCACCATTTATGACCAATAAAACAGGTGAATAACAGTATGGCTTTTTCATCTCTTTACATTATGATTATCTCAGGTGTCTAAATAGCATTTATTACAAAAATTGTCAAATATTTTGTTATTTTGGTCCTAATCTACAAGAAAGTTAAATTTTAACGTCATGGTTTTACTTACCGAAGAAAGAAATAGTCATCCTAAATTTTGAATTGTTTAAAATTCTTTATTTTTGAAACCATGAGTAAGAATATTGCCTAAATAAACAATTAAACTGCACATCATTCTGCGTTTAATTGTGCAAATTTCAATGAAAACAGTAAAAAAAATAGTTTCACAATATTTTTAAATGCAGTTTTTTAATATAAAATACAGTATTTAGGGTAGAATACTTTGTACAAGATCTGGTGTTATATTTCAGTTTTGTATACCTATAATAATTACTTGTGTTTGTAAATTCATTTAAATACACCAACATCTTGTCCAAAAAATTTAACATTCTATTTTTAATCAGTGATTTTGTAAAATCCTAACAACAATTTCAGGGATTTTACGAAACCCCTAACAATTTCAGCGATTTTATAAAATCACTAAAATGGTCGGTGGTTTTACAAAATCACTAATTATTTCAGGGATTTTACAAAATCACTGATTTTACAAATTCACTGTAACATATATATCCCAATATGGAATGATTTTATCACAATTCACAACTTTAACACACACTGTTTGACAAAACAATAAATACATATGAAGTATTATAATGCACATGGAACAAAGTCTCTACAAATACATGGTAGACCCAAGCTATGGAACAACACTTTTATTGTTGTTCTATAGCTGGAGGTCTTCATCAAGTATACACCAATGAGCTTTGCTCAACGGTCATCAAGTTGGTTACTTATTCCCTATTCGCTATTTACTTATTCCCTATTCGTTATTTACATTTTACATTCGTTATTTACATTTTACATTTATATCATATTGGTTATTTGTTCTCTATCAGTTTTCAAGCATCTCTTCCAAACGTTTAGATTTTATCTGCACTGAAGAGACATAAGTTGTCGAAATGCGCATATGCAGAAATTAGATTCACAGTAACTTCGGTATTTAGTTATTTGTTACCACTGGGTCGATGCCACTGCTAGTGGACTGTTAGTCCCCAAGGATATTCACCATTCCAGTAGTCAGTACTTTGGTGCTGCCCCGAAAGCCGATTCTATTTGGAACCTTACAATATCTAATCTTTAGTAAATTTTCTTGAAAACTAAGGAGTATCTCCCTCATGCAAAGCTCTGTCCTTTACTGATCTTGGCTTTACATTTAGATCATATTGGTTATTTGTTCTCTATCAGTTTTCAAGCATCTTTGAGCTTTTGGTCTTCCAAACGTTTAGATTTTATCTGCACTGAAAAGACATAAGTTGTCGAAATGCGCGTATGCAGAAATTAAATTCACAGTAACTTCGGTATTTACTTATTAATTACTTATTCCTTATTCCCTATTCGTTATTTACTTATTCCCTATATCCTATTCGCTATTTACTTATTCTCTATTTCCTATTCCCTATTCGCCATTTACTTATTCCCTATTCCCTTTACGCTATTTACTTATTTCCTATTCCCTATTCCCCATTCGTCATTTACTTATTCCCAATTCCCTTTTCGCCATTTACTTATTCCCTATTCGCTATTCGTCATTTACCTATCAGCCTTAACTTGGTTAGTTGATTGATTGATTGATTGATCGTTTTGATTAATTGATTGATTGGTTAATAATTTGATTGATTGATTGGTGTTTAACAACAACTTTTGCAATACTTCAGATAGATCAAATTAAACAGTCGTTTAAAATATAGTAAAGCTATGTATACATAAAGCAAATTTCTGAAAGAACCTCTGTTTTGGTATACACTGCATTCGTATTTGAAAAATACTGTAAAAGGAGAGACTGAAAGCTATGAAATAACTAATATTTCATGTAACAGTTACGTCTAAAATATCGAAATTATTATATAACTTTTGATAGTTTGATCTGTAAGCCTTCTTCAGATTTCTAAGATGAACATGATGTAAGAAAGTTAAGTCACTATCGCAAAACAACTGGCTGCACTAGAGATAACGGCATTTTGAAAACGCAAAAGCTTGGATATTTTTTAATCACTGAAGATATATTATTTCCAGAATGGAAGATGTATTGTTCGACAACGACTTCTTTTGACAAGTACTCTTTTCTCAGAACTTAAGAAAATGACCCAAGGTAGCAGATTAAGGAAAAATTTCTTCCCAAGAAGGTAATAACATTCGAAGATAAATATCCAGATTTAAAAGAACGAAAGGAGAGTTCCGTATTCATTTAAAAATGAATTAAATGAAGAGATTTTAGAATGAGTTTATCATCTAAAATGATGCATTTTTTTTTCAATTTAACATGCATAAGATATTTAACACAAACAGCAGCGCGTGCTTTATACTGGTGACGTCACAACAGCACGTGATTGATAAATATATTAACAAAAACTTTGTACAGATGACGTGGTTGCTATAGGGTGTTTTTCATTCATTCATTTGTACAGGAGACGTCGTTGCTATAGGGTGTGCGTAAACAAAAGCTTCCTTTTACTGGTATTTTCTCGTGTAAGAAACGAGTTGCTAGATGTAAAATCACCCCATTAGCACACATGAATACGTTTCCAGGCTCCGCTGGAACCCTGTTACCTATTCGTTGCCTATTCGATTTTCGCACGTTTTCTCTACTTTGTGAGTTGTTATATGTTGTTTTGTGTGATTAACAGGGTTCAAGCGGAGCCTGGAGACGTATGCATGTGTGCTAATGGAGTGATTTTACATCTAGCAACTCATCTCTAGCAATAGATAACACAAAACAACACATAACAACTCACAAAATAGAGAAAAAGTGCGAAAATCGAATAGGTAAAAGGGTTCCAGTGGAGCCTAGAGACGTATGCATGTGTGCTAATGGAGTGATTTCTCATCTAGCAACTCATTTCTAGCAACAGATAACACAAAACAACACATAACATCTCACAATATAGATAAAACGTTCGAAAATCGGACAGGAACCGAATAGGTAACAGGGTTCCAGCGGAGCCTGGAAACGTATGGATGTGTGCTCATGGAGTGATTTCACATCTAGCAACTCGCTTCTTACACGAGAAAATATCAGTAAAAGGAAGCTTTTGTTTTCACACACCCGATGGCAACGACGTCTCCTGAATAATGAGTACGAGTACAATAGCTTATATACACAACTGCTTAACTTTTCGTTATTGTTAACTAATCTACTCCAAAATGACAACATTCTAATTTTAACATTTATTTCCAAAGGGTATCGACCTAGTTCACCGTATACCATGTAATTAGGAGTTGATGATCTAACTTTCATAATGCGTTTACAAAAACTTAAATGTACCTGTTCAATTATCTTTATGTTTTCATATCCCCAAATTTCAGAGCCATAAAGTAAAATTGGTTCAACTATTGCATCGAAAATTTTCAGTTGTAAATCGATTGGAATATTTTGATTTCTTATGTTTTGATAAATACTGAAAAAAGATTTCTGTGCTTGGTTCACTAGTTTTTCCTGGCCTCTGCAAAGCATCCATTATATTTAAACAAAAGACATAAATGCGAAAAGGAATCAACAACCTCTATAGCCTTTTCTTGCAATGTAAATTCAGAATTACAACGTACTTTTCTTTTACTGAATATCATAATTTTTGATTTATTGACATTCACTTCTAGCGTCCACTGGTTACAGTACAACTCAAAAATATCTAATGCTCTTTACATTCCTTCTTCGCTTTCAGACAAGATAACGGTATCGTCTGCGTAGAGTATCACAAAATTTTTTAAAAAGATATTTAACTCTTGAATGTTCTTTTCTTGTACAAGTTCCAGTGGAGATATATTTGATTCAGACCGAAAATTTTCCAAGTCATTTAGGAAAATTGAAAATAAGAAGGGAAACAAGTTTTCTCCCTGTCTCACGCCAATGAGACAGGGAAAATAATCTGATTGCTCACCATTATATTGAATACATGATTTGATGTCATCATACATATTATATATAACGGTAAACATTTTACCTTTTATACCACTCTTGATCATTTTCTTCCACAAGCCCGTTCCCCAAACTGTATCGAACGCCTTACGGAAGTCAATGGATGCACAGAAAAGTTTTTTACCAAACGCTTGATATAACGATATCAATGATTGAAGCAAAAATATATGATCCGTGGTAGAGTGTCCTTTTCTAAATCCAGCTTGATTAAAGGATATTAAAGATATTTCATTTGCAAAAACGTCAATCTTTCGTTTAAAATAGAAATAAATAGCTTTCCTAAACAACTAATTAATGTAATTCCCCTATAATTATCTGGATCTAAATCATTCCCTTTGTTCTTGTATATAGGTTTAATAATACCTACAGTCCAACTTTCTGGTATAATACCTGTATCTAGTACAACATTAAATATTCTGTACAATACCCGAATTATAACGATGGTGGCGAGTTTTTGAGGCACTCGTTCAAAATATTGTCAAGGCCCGGTGATTTATTGTTTAATAAACTTTTGATAGCATTCAAAATTTCTGACTCTGTAATTTCATCATTTAATAATGCGTCATAAATAGGATTATCACACACTGTATTTAAATCTATGTCATCAATATCAGCCCCATCTTAGTTTAAACTTTATTTATTTAACAACAATGACAGCACATATTACAAACACAATAACGAAAAAGTTGGATTGAGAAACAAGGCTAAGCCTTATGTTAATCTCTCCCCATCTTCATCTGAGTTATTTAATTCTTTAAAATATTCATAAAGCGTATCAATAGGAATGGGTGTGTTTCGTTTTGAAATACCTGAAAATTTTTTCAATGTTTTCCAAAATGATTTCGAGTCAGATTTTGAATGTGAGCGTAACTCCTCAGTACATTTCTCTTGGTATACTTTGTTACTTTTATTTAATTCTCGTTTGTAATCATTTGATTTTTCGTTCAAGGACGTATATTTAGAAGGATGGGTAACGCGTACACAATCCATGTAGCAATTTAAAATTTATCGCGAGGCGTTTGGTATGCATTTTTTAGCTTTCTACTTAAAAAGTTGTTAATGAATTTTAATAAAATTATTCTTTCCTGAAAGCTGAATGAATTTTACGTCCGTAGAGAAAATTTCGTTAAATTACAGCAAGACTGAAATTTGTAGTTGATTTTTTATCCACTTCCGGTTTTCATCGGTAAAAAAGGCACCACGATTTGGAACTAAAGTCTTTAAAAGTAATGCAGAGAATTTCATAAATTTAACATTTTCGTAAAGTTTAACATCTACTGTACTCGCAGAACCTTTTTTGTGGTCATCATTATTATATTTCGGTTGTTTTAAGGCTTTAAAGGGAGGGTCCAAAAGTGACAAAATATCACGCTTCGCGATATATTTCCTAATTATCACGAGAAGCTTATCCTTCTAAGTATACGTCCCTGTTTCGTTTAACATATTTTTAGTATCAATAGATTTATCGTTTTTATATTTGTTTCTAACATCATGAAATGTCTTACGCTTCGATTTACTATCCTTCGTAAACCACGGCTTGTTATTATTATGTTGCGTATAAATTTTATTTTTTGTACCGTGCTTGCACTTTCACTCAAAAAATTACAAAGGTCATTAACTAGTCGACGATCTACTTTGAGTTCCATTATCGTTTGTAAACACCTTGTTTACGTCATCTGTTATTACCTGAACAAGTTCATTCTCTTTGTTTTGATTCCATTTCGAACGTGGTTTATTTATACAATTCAATGGGTCTAAATTATTATCAGTTTTGTAATCATCAGCAAAAGGTAAAGATAAACTGAAATATATTTTGTTATGTACATCTGAAAACATAGGATCAAAATTAACAATATTAAAATCACATACAATATCAAAAAAATCTGGTGAAAGCAGTAAATAATCTAGAACACCAGTATTCTTACAAGTGGTTTTTCCTATACCTTTATCCGAAAAAATTCTACCATTAGCAATAAATAAATTACACCTTTTGCACATTTCTTATAATTCTGGCCATATTTGTTCACACGACCTTTATCCCCACTTGTTCTGTCTAGCGGAATATTTCTTTCCGAAAGAGACAGATAACAGACATATTTTCTACTAAATCATTGTCATCGAATATTTCTAATATATCAAAAATATCTTGATCTGGAACAATGAAATCTGATAGATTTGAAGTTCGAGCATTCATATCACCAATAAGGGCAATGTATTTTGAATTTTTTGAAAATAAAATTAATTCGTCCTCTATTTCAGTAAATGATTCTTCTGAGGAATATTTTGAATATTCAGGTGGAACATATGTACAACCTAATAAGAAATGTTCGAATGTGAAATGTTACCCGAAATTGAGACCCACTGAACAAAATCTGAATCAGATTCAATAAATATTAAAAATTTTGAAAGATAATCTTTGTAAATGATAACAATACCACCAGATTTATTTTTAAATTTCTTTCTATTTTTGAAATATGCCTTATAATAAGAAGGTATATTTATTGTCCATTGTGTATGACCTTACCGGTCTACCTGTTCCTATTGTGTAACCAATTTAACAATTTGATTATTCTTTTCACATTATTTTTTTGACCAACTGGTATTGCTGAAGTACAACATATATTGGAAAAAGTTTTTGGTGGATTGCTATTGTTAACTAATCAACACACTCAGTGTCCTTTTGAATTGTTCAACAATACTATTGTATATCAATCTGTAATAGCCTGGGGAGGTTTTACCTTGATTTGTTGATTGACATAAGGACTATATAGAGTTTATATTTAATGAAAAAGAATGCGCCTTATCAAATTATTAAAATTACATCATTTAAAAATAAATATTGTGATATAAATAAAGGGAATTTGATTTAGTTGTATTGTTTTCATTCCATAAATTGAGTAGATTTATATATCTTTTTTAAGGTACATTGTAATACTTTTTCAAGGTAAAACCTCCCCAGGCTATTACAGATTGATATACAATAGTATTGTTGAACAATTCAAAAGGACACTGAGTGTGTTGATTAGTTAACAATAGCAATCTACCAAAAACTTTTTCCAATAAATGTTGTAGTATCGCTATACCAATTGGTCAAAAATATAATGTGAACAGAATAATCAAATTGTTAAATTGGTTACACAATAGCAACAAGTAGACCGGTAAGGTCATACACAATGGACTATAAAACATCAAGATCATCAGTTTTTGTTTCGGTAAACACCAAAATATCGTATTGTTTTATAAGTGTATCAAAGTCAGGGTTCTACAGTTTTGATTTAAGGCCACATACATTCAAATGAGTAATTTTAAGTATGTTTGTAAATCCGGATTGGTTGTCTGATGCGTTGTCCTAAGTGTGATCACGACCAGGATTGTGTATTGGTAGTTGAGGCTCTTCATGGGGGACAGGCACATGGACGACCGTCGACAATCAGCTGATCATAAAACAGAGTAGCACGTTTGCCTTGACGCTGGAGTTCTTTCATTTTAGGATAAAGTCTTCGTCTTCGTTCAACTATTTCTTGTGGATATTGTGAATCGTGGTTTATCTTTTTTTTTTATTTCTTTATTTCTAATTATGCCTGTTAACAAATTTCACAAAAGCCCAGGCGTCTCTTGTGAATTACAATAAACAATATACATTACACACTCAAAATATTTCTACAAGACAAAATATATCAAGTTTTTTTTTNTTTTTTTTTTTTTTTTTTTTTTACAATTTACCACCTTTACGAAATTAGTTCTATCAAGTTCCTCATTCTAATTTAAAATATCTATAAATCTATTTATGTCATTATTTATGTTAGGCTTTTTTGTGAAATATTCACTTCCCAACTTGAGATTAAATTTGATTTCTTTAACAAAGTTAGCCTTCAGTAAATTTACATTGAATCTCTCATTTTTATACTTAACCAAGTTTCTTAATTTCCAAATAACCCATTTAGAGATAACCAGGATAATATTAACTAAAATTAATTCCCGTATTGAGCCTTCATAAAAACCTAACAACATGGACTTCTCACATAAATCATACACATTCGTTAAGTTTAATTCTCTAATTAAAGTGCTAACATATTCAACAAATTCATACACAAATTTACAATTATAAAATAAATGAGCTTGAGTTTCAAACACATGTTTACAAAAGTGACAACAACCGCGAGTTTGGGATAATCCCATCTTATTCAATCTATACTCGGTGTATAAAATATTATGGAGACTCCATGATTTTATTCCTTATACCCAACTGAGTTAAGACTCCCCAAATATTTTCCCATTTAATATTTTCATATGCACTAGTCCATTTATTCTGAGATTTTGGAGTGATTCTGATATTAAAAACATTCTGAATTTGTTTTAATTTCAACTTAGAAGGACTAATTAAATCACCTTTTTTTGTAAAAATCGACATATTTACCAATTTTATCTCATACGCTACTTGTTCTGCTAGAACATTTTCACTCTTTAAAATAGATATAAAACAAGCCGGTATGGCTTTCTTCAACTTTGAATACTCCGATATACAGTTTCTTTTGTCTACAAGAGGGTTAAATATACGATTACAGTGTATGAAATTCCCCTCAATTTCATCCCATATATCCCTGATGTATACTAATCCGCTTTTTAGAAATGATTTGAATAATAAACTTTTACCTTGAAATTTAATAAATGTATTACAGAAGAGCGGAGTATCAAGCACCTCTTGAACAGTAGTAGGTTTAAAAATTCCAACAAAATCACTATAAGACTTTAATATAGTTCTGTAGAATTTTGGTATATTTTCTAAATTCAGAGGACCTAAGTCTGAACACTGGCAAAGAAAGACATGTTGTCCAGTTGTCGGGTCATATTTGGTCAACCAGAATTTCGCTAAAGCGTTCCAGGTTTCCTCTGGACTTTGCAAAATTCTGTAAATTAATTTTATGTGTTTACTTTTAACAAAAGAAAACAGATTGACCATACCCATTCCCCCATTTTTTTCCTCCAAGCAACAAACATTTCTATCTATCTGATTTACTTTACCGTCCCAAATAAATGTCCAAATTAAGTTATTAATATGTTTTAAATATATTTCAGGTATCCCTCTCATATCTATTTCGTAACCTATCACTGAAATTACAAGACTTTTGACAATCAATACTTTACCTTTGAAAGTCAAATTTCTTGTTTTCCAGACTTGAAGACAACTATTTATCCTATCTATTTTTGGTTTCCAGATTGCTTCTTCATCTATGTTATAACCATGGTTCACCCCCAAAGTTTTGACATTATCTTTTATCCAAGTAATTTTTTTAAAACGTGGTTTTCGTCCTTTATTTCTCCCAATAAACAACCCTTTTGTTTTTTGAAAATTAATTCTGGCACCCGATGCTTGTTCATAGATATGTAGAACATCAAAGGACTTTTGGTGGTTTATCTTTTAATTTAGTTGCGGCTTGTCTAACTTTCTCGTGCCGTGGTCTTTATAGTTAGTATATTTGGCTATAATATTTCTCGGTTTGCCATCCCTTCGTGAACGCAAGCGATGCACATTCTGAAACTCAATGTCACCTGAATTTTCAATATCAAGTTCAATATAGAGAAACTGTTTTAAGACCTCTTCTGTATTTTCGGTATCATAGTTAACATCAGGAATACCACCAAATATCAAGTTATATTTCATTGAATGTGTTTGCATTTTCAATGAATTTTCCCTTAATTCAAAATTCTCAGTTTCTAAATCGGATGACTTTGTTTCAATTGTTTGTATTCTATCTTCTATCTCGTGATGATGTCGCTCTTCATTGTTAATAATATCTTTGTGAATGTTTTGAATATTTTTAATTTCCCTGATTTCTGTTTTCATTTCTAGTATCTCTTTTTCAAATTTATCAAATTTATCACTGATTTGGTCAATAAGGTCTAGTTTGGATAATCTGTCCTTCATAAAGATATCTATAGCATCAAATCTCCGATCAATAGCTTCAAAATTTTGAAACATCATCTGAAGGGAGGACTGTACATCCGGGGACACAGGCGGATGCTCTTGATTAGTACATTGCTGCACGGATGACGGCGGTGGTACTTGTTGTATAGTACCTGGTGGTAGTGGTGTGCTATGAGTTACAGGAGGAAGAGAGAGCGGTGGTATGAGAGGGTGCACCACATTAGAGCTTGGATTTACAGGAAATGTCGTGTTGTAACACTGTTGTTGTTGTTGTTGTGGTGATCCATTGAATGAGGCATGAGGACTAATATAAGATTCATGAGCTTGCTGAAGTATTTGTGAAAAGGCTGGCTGTGTTTGTGGTTGTGGCTGAGGATTACTCGCCATTGTATTAGATGTTTTTGTGGGAGGTGTCAAACCTGATTTTCCGGAATTTTTTCTCTTCTTATTGTTCTTGTTCTTACCGGGTCCCATTAAATATTTGATGTTATTATCCTCAAATTTGATTATATTCCATAGATACTAGTCACATATCAAAGTCATTATATTAAAGTTCATAGTTAGTCCAACACAAAGAACTAGAAACATATCACATATTGGAATATCGTCAATTTTAGTGAGCGGATTTTCATGTCAACCTGTCATTCCGCCATTTTGTTTTCACGTGATAAAAAAATCCAAGGTTAAGCTTTTTGTAAATTGCCGCTATAGTACATGTAGTTTTTTGGGATAGTGACTAAACCTTCTTACATTATAGGCATGTTCATCTCAGAAATCTTAAGTTGGCTTGCAGATCAACCTATCAAAAGTTATACAATAATTTCGATATTTTAGACGTACCTGTTACATGAAACATTAGTTATTTCATAACGTTCAGCCTCTCCTTTTACAGTATTTTCAAACACGAATGCAGTGTATAATATAGTGCACTCTGTAGAGGGTCTTTTAGAAATTTTGTTTTATTTTTACATAGCGTTACTATATTTTAAACGACTGTTTTATTTGTTCTATCTGAAGTATTGCTAAAGTCGGTGTTAAACACCAATCAATAAATTAATCAATCAATCAACTTACTAATTAATGAATCAATAGAATCAATCAATCAATCAATCAATCAACTAACCAAGTTAAGGATGATAAGTAAATGACGAATAGGGAATAAGTAAATAGCGAATAGGGAATAGGGAATAAGTAAATGGTGAATAGGGAATATGCAATGGGGAATAAGTAAATAGCTAATAGGGAATAGGGAATAAGTAAATAGCGAATAGGGAATAGGGAATAAGTAAATGGCGAATAGGGAATAGAGAATAGGGAATAAGTAACCAACTTGACGACCGTCTTTCTCATACCTCATTGTAAGTTCTAGACAGCCCATAAGACCGATTTGAGAGGAATTCTTTGCTAAGCAACAAAATACCGAAGTTTCTGTAAATTTACATTCTGAATATGCGCATTTCGTCAATTTATTTCTCTTCAGTGCAGATCAAATCAAAACATTTGGAAATCCATATACCAAAATATGTGTAAAATCTGATAGAGTTCAAATTACCAATGGAATCTAAATGTCGAACAACGCTACAGCCATGTTTTTATTTATCCCAGGAATGCAGGATCGACAACAAACATAAATTTAACTGGCAATGTGTTCTAAACATCAATGTCATCCGTTTCCGACACTAGCAGTTCAAGCTAGTGGACAACCATAACATATAAACAAAAACAGAGCGCTTATCAAGTCGACTGTAATAAAACTTGACAATATAAAATAGTGAGATGTGTGGAAAACATTTTGAAATTTCAAAAATAATAAATGCCAAAATTTGAAAGTATGATAGTAAATTCTCTTACCAACAAGTACACCATAACTGAAATATATAGAGAATATGCAACTCTCGCACGGGAATCTTTTTATAGATTCCACACTGCAGGAGAAACAAATTCAAGACTTAAATAAACAATGAAAATTATGGAGTAAATGCACATGAGACAAAGTCTGTACAAATAAATGGTAGAACCAAGAAAAAGCTGAACAACGCTTTTATTGTTGTTTTTTATCTTTAAGACGCAATAATGCTTTCGACAATGAACTTTGCTCATACCTCATAGCAAGTTCAAGATGGTCCTAGCACCTGTGTATATAATTTATATTACCTAAAAATTGCCATTATTTTTGTCAGATGTTAAGCAAATATTATAAGCTTTTATTTGATGCCTATTTTAAATAATATTAGTTTACTCAGCAATAATATTAGCCAAAAGAAGACAAAACTTACGCAAAAACGAAAATATTCAATGGTTTATTCATAAGTCTATTTAAAAGTAATATTTTGGTTATTAGACATTATGTAACCATGTAAATAAAAGTGACAACAAAAGTCCAAAGCAATTAAAGGGAGAGACTAGTAAGGAAAATCCGTAAGCCGTACAACAGTATCGAGAATACACAACCCAACACAAAACATTTTATGCAAACCGTCATATATATGTTTTATATCCAAGAAAAAAGATTGAAAAAATCTCAGAATTCTCAGATGCACTTCTGATTCTATAACCCACAAAAATCACTCTATTTCAAGGAAAATATCAAAATTGTCTTCCATATTCCTAGGGGTTGGGTACTGTTAATGCCGCTATGGAACGTATCGGATATAGAAATCGTAAATATTTTGGTTCTTAGTAAAGCTCATACAATGAACAATCAATTGATACTTCGTTTTTATAACCGAGAAGCATTTAATCAACATTTTGAAGCTACTGAAAGAAAAACTAGAACGAAAACGAAATTTACAGATATTTCGGTATGTTTGTCAAAAAAATGGGCCCTGTTACACTAATGTGTGCGGGTTAGGCTTGTTTTTAAGAGGGGATTTAAGCCGACTTTAAAAAGATGGGTGGAGCTGGAAAGATGCACGAAGATTATTCCTGCCCATGGGCTATTGACGTTTGTTTTTGATAATATTATCAAACACTACATCGACAAAAAGATTTCAAGCAGAAAAAACAGGAAATTCTATTATAAAAACAAAAAACAAAAAAAAAAACAAAAAATACAGAGACAACATTACAAAGATATAACATGTAAACATGAATTTTACTAATTAAAGTCCTACGAGTATGAAACCCTTGATAAGAACGCTTGGGTTGGTTGACACGATCTTCAAACTCTAAGATTTACATTCACCTCTAATTAAAAGTTGTTGAAAATTTCAAACCCCACTTTAGAATCAATTGGCAATGGAAGTGAAGGTTGGCCAGTCATAAAACCGGTTTAACCCACCATTTCTTTTGAAATCCCTGTAAAAATCAGGACCATGGCGGTCGACAATTTGGCCGGTGGTTTCTACCTGTCTATTTGTCTCATGAACCACAGCTCTTGACTACTCTGTTCGGTTATATTATTATTACCCCCAAAGTCTTCCAAATGGTTCAATGTCGAGTATTCGATTATTCATAAATCAAATCACGTGATGTTTGAGCATTTTATCAAGTATATGCACATCGAACTAGAAGCAGTGCCATGATCCTTGAGAGAGAAATTGTAAAATGTTGTTAAAGTAAAAAGAAAACATTTTTTTTTTAATTCTAGTGGTATGATATGTAGATCCCAAAAGTGCTGAACTGCTACAAAACGAAAGTGAAGATCGTCGTTGAACATTATAAGAGCCTTCCAGAAAACTTATCGAGTATCTTAAGCAAATTAGTTTTATTTAAGACCCCCTGTAAAAATCAATTTGATTATCCTCTCTGAAATTACTCAAACAAAGAAATCAAACTTTATACAAATGATATTAGGAAAGTCTTGAACATTTTGATTGGCCCTTACGGAAACCAATTTTGATCATCTTCTCAGAAAGTATCGAAGCTTTTAGAACTAAGTTCAAGTTGAAGGATGTAAGCAAAGTCAAGAATAACATTTCTCATTTTGTAAGATTAATCAACATAAATTTAATACTGGACTTTCAGAAAGGGGGTCTTAACAAAGATTGCACATTTAATGTAAACAATATTTTATTGAGATGAATGAATATGCATAGCAACACACAACAATATAAAAGATTGGAAATCAAGTGGAAAACCACTTTTATACATTCCTCTCCTAAAAGATTGAATATTTGGTTCGGATGTAACAATAAAATTTGCTGACAGTACAAAACATAGTTTACAGATTATTATTCATATATTGATTGATCTTTTCTATATTCTTTTATTGTAGAGAAGATCTAAGTTAGTTATTAGACGTCATACACTGGCTCATTTTAGTATGTTTGAAATTAAAGCAGGCGATAAAGCCTAAATAGACGAGTTTCCAATTGGTGAATTTTCCCGGATAATTTTGACGTCACAATATAGATTTTTGGACGTCACAATGTTACTAGACGCAATTTACTCCAGTTGACCCTAGGTCAATCGGGGCAATTCATTCATAAAACGAAATTAGAAATTCGTCTATTCACATGTTTGGTAACATTGGCGGATCCAGGGGGGGGGTCTTTTTAATGAATAGCCTGATGTTTTACTAAGAAATACCCCAAAAAATTTCGAGATTACAAATAGACTGCTTAAACAAGGGTATGTTACGAATAACATAAAGTCATTACTACAGCAGATCACGATCTTGTGAATCGCTATGGATATCTGTTTCCCAGATGACAACCGATCTTTCCCTTTACAACTATAGTTTGTTTCTAACGGATTTGACTTCACTACCGAAGTTAACATGTTCAACACGGCGAGTGTCTTATAAGAAGCTGGAGATAATTATACTTCCGGTACATCTAATCTCACTCATCAGTTTTATTTGGTCCGTGTTGTTCATCTGTATGTGTGTCTTCATTTTTCTTTCCGTACTCGTGTGTAGTCTTTGTTTTCTTGGTGCTTCCGATGTTACCGTTGTGCCAGGATTATTCATTTTTTAACTGACGATTTGGCTCTCCTTTATAATTAGTAAAACTTTACAGAATGACCAAAGTCCAAATTAAGTCTTAGAACTGAAAAAAATCAATTTTTTATAAGTTTTCTGAGATTATTGTAGGGAGATTCTACCTTGCAACCATATCCTTTAAGTAGAGCGGTGAGTATTAGAAAAGTCGCTTAGTGACCCAAAAACCTTATGGAATTTTATTGGCTCATACGAAAGGTTAAAATGTTAGCTAATAGAGGTTTATGTTGTAAACATTAAAAACTGGTTCAAACTGTACGAAATTGTGAGTCAAAAGGATCACCTTGTAGAACTCCAATTTATGTGTACATAGATTATAAGGGGAACCTATTTCCGATATTTTTAATTTAAATATGATCTAAAATGAGTTGACATGAAAAGTTCAAATTTCGCTTGCCATGATAAACAATCCAGAAATTGAAATTTGATTTCAGCAATATGTATAAGTTAATTATGATTTTCACCAGACCGGAACGAAATGAGTAGTCTTTTTAAGGACCTTTAGTGCATCATTCCTGTCAAGTTTTGTTGAATTTGCCTCAGTGGTCAGCGGAGAAGGTATGTTCCGTGCTGGCGGTCATGTTTTTATCGGATCGGAACGAAATGATTTTTTTGTTTGTTTTTTTTGTTTTTTTGTTTTTTGTTTCTTTTTTCTTTTAATGAATAACTTCATATTTACTACACATAAATTAACAATACAATGATATGTGCATCAACAAACAAGACAATTGAAATACAAAAAGATAGATGATGATAAGAAAAACATGCTTAAAAATATATCACTTTAGCCCACTACCGTGGAAATTATGTCAGTAAAAGGATCTAATATGGATAGGCAGTTAAATTAAATATTCAAAAGGTATGCTAAAGCGATTTACCATTTTTACTAGTCTAGAATTTGGCTCTAGGGGTTCCAGTATTTTACATAATCTTCATCATAATCATCAAAGGAAATATATTACTCCAAAGTTAAGTTTCTTTAGAGCATTTAAGTTAACCCTACCGTCACTGTACTTTATAAATATAAAATTTAGTAACTAAAATTATCTTATTTTTCACAAAATTCAAACCATGTGTAGATAATGAACCAAAACAAAACTATTTCCATATTCAAAGGGATTTTTATATTTATCAACCCGCAATTCTGATATCTTATGACAACCCCAAAACAAATGTTGAATGGTCTCTGGCTCGTCATGGCAAAAGGTACAAACATCTGATTTTTAAAATTTTATCTTTAATAAAAAAAGTATTTGTTGCTAATATATGGTGTGCTATTCTATATTGCAACCAGTTAAGAATTTAGTACAGTGCAGATACACTTTTCCCAGTCTAACATTTATGTGCCATTATTTGATCCCACTTTTGTTCTGCCGATATCTTTAACTCTTTTGTATTCAATATATTATACATATCTTTTGAACCTTTTTTCGATGAAAAAAAAATCCAATATTAAATGGAAAACATGGTTGACATTCCTTTGATTCAATGTCAATATTAAAAGTACTGATAAATATTTTTACTGATTTTACTTATCCGAAGTAGAGAGTAGAAAAATATTCCTGTAAAGTTTGGCTGAATTTGCTTCTTCCGTTTCAGAGTAGAAGGTGAAAATGTGATTTTTTTTCCCTTAGGGTTCAATGTAAAACTATGTTTCGTGCTGGCGGCCTTTTTTTTTTCGATCGGAACGAAATTAGCAATCTTTATCCAGGACCTTTAGCACATTATTCCTGTAAAGTTTGGTCGAATTTGCTTTAGTAGTTTAAGAAGAGAAGATAAAAATGTAATTTTCCAGTAGGGTCCAATGTTAAGCTACGTTCTGTGCTGATGGCCATATTTTTTATTGGATCGGAACGAAATGAGCAATCTTTGTTAAGTACCTTTAGCACATTATTCCTGAAAAGTTTGGTTGAATTTGGTTCATCCTTTCAGTGAAGAAGATGAAAATGTGATTTTTTCCCATAGGGTCCAATGTTAAACCTTAGGTTCGTGTTGGCGGCCATGTTTTTATAGGATCGGAACAAAATAAGCACCTTTGTAAAATACCTTCCATACATCATTCCTGTAAAGTTTGGTTGAATTTGCTTCAGTGTTTGAAGAAAAGAAAATGAAAATGAAAACGGACGACAGACGGAAGGACGGACAGATGACAGATGACTGGCGACGGACGCCAAGTGATGGCAATAGCTCACACTGACCCTATGGGTCAGGGGAGCTAAAAGGGGAAAATAATTTATCAAGACATTATTCCCCTTTTTCTTTAAAAGCATAATATTTCAAGAACTTCATGTTTTATTTCTTTGATGTTTGGCCAAAATAAATGGTATATTTTATGAATACGTGTCCTAAATTTAGTGCTATATACTTTTGGGTATACTTTAAGTACATGAGTATATAAATTAGGGCATGTTTATGAGATCAATTCGGCACATTCCTACCGAAAAATGCCAAGTCCCCCTCTCGGGATTATATTGTAGGATATCATATAAGACTTTTATCGAATTTAAAATGGTTTCATGTTCTAGTGATGACGATTACACACCATTTGTGTATATACACTGCACTATTACTATAAGCATTCCATTAATCTTACGGTTATTTAAAGACCACTGCAATATTTAAAAAGATTGGTCGCAGTATAAGTCAGTGCAACCATTGACAAGCCAGTTATTTTCGTTAAGACCAACCTTCGAACAGCAATGTCTCAAATCTCAGTAGCTACTTATGAAACAGCACATTCAATGACAAACTCATATTGTAAAAGAGAAAATGCGGATAAAAAATCATTGTGCGGTTATGCGGATGTAAACTTGGATTCTATTGGCTGATTAACCACCTGCTAAATAACCATGTCCGCCCTACACATGACAATCATGTAATGTTTCACCTACATGTAGACCAAAGTCATTCAAAAGCGTACATATAAGAATTGTACATAAGGATAAAATTCACAAACATGCAGTAAGCATGGATAAATAAACATATCGTAATTAAAGTTTAACCTGAAGGTCGCTTGCCGTTCAACTTTTTTCGACACTATCTAAATAATCATATTAGTTGGTTCAGTGCATGATAACTTATATTACAAATGCTTGGAAGTTGTTGATATCCGAATAAATCATTTTGAAACACATTATAAGCAGCAGAATACCATTCCTGCGATTTCAAAAATCAAAGCTCCGATGGAGCTGAATCTTGAAGCCCTGAAATTCTACATGTGGCAAAACTTCGTAGTCATCCAAAGAACTACTGCATACGTTTGCATGTATTAAGTTATAGTCCGTAATACGTGAAAATAATCGGATTGTGTGATTTCGCATGTTGATTTCATTGCTATTATATATTATCAAGCGCATTTGGCCACTTATTGCGATTTTAAAGGCGTAAAAACTTACTAAAAGGCGACCGCAAAGCGAGATACTTTTAAGAAGTTTTCAGTCTTTAAAATCGCTGTAACTGGCCGAATTGCGCTTGATAATTAATTTGTGCGAAAATTCGAACGAACAAATAGCGATGTTTGTATTTTGAATGCTACGAAACATTTACTACACTATTTTAAGAATACACACTACAACGACTCGTTATTGATTTTTTGAAACTATGAATGGGGACATGTTTGACCTAAATAAATAATTTAAATCATAATTATAGAACACCAATCCCTGAATCTATTAAGCACTAATTGATACTCAAAACAATAAATACGTTTCTGCCTTTGAAAATTTATAAACGTAATGTAATAAACTCAATGTTATAATACTAAATTAATCGCGCTTCTGGACACGTGTACTTATGTAAACTTTAAATATAGATCGCTTCAGCTGTGTGAATACACATCTGACGTGTTTATCGTATGTTTCATTTTAAACCAATAAAAACATCTTATAAAGGTCAATGGGCGTGTTTTCCCATCAGATATAATTTCTATAAGCAACGAGTAAAAAAAACGAGTAATTTGATTAACATGCATATTGTTTTCAGTTTAATAAAACAACACTGTATTCATCTCAAGAAAATGAAGAAATATAACGTAAATACTAAATGTATCCGATTTTGAAAGGAACTTGCGCACTATATTTTATTGGAAGCACGAAGATCATCTTTTAGAGCTGTTAATAGGCTTGAAGCCTCATGCGGGGCACGTGATTTTTTCTTGCCATATCAATATCTCTCCAGCCATTTCATGGCTTCGAGATAATTAAACGGAAGTTAAAAGATTTGGAAAAGAGTATATATTTGTTCCGGCAGATAAAGCAGCCTATAATGTGGCCGTTGTTTGACGTAAGTATTACATCAAGGTGCTTCGGAATGAAATTACCAATTCTAGTACATTTCAAGCTACCAAGTCAACAGAAACGCAAATAATTGATGATCATATGATAGCTACAGCTGAACTTAAAGCAACTTCTAATTATAAAAGCATTCCTACTATGTATTGGCTTCCTAAACTTCACAAAAATCCTTTTCAAATTTCGTTTTATTTCGGCATCAAGTAAATGTTCAACTACACATATTTCTGTTTTATTGACCAGTGCACATACTACCATAAAAAATCTCGTCATCAACTTTAGTAACAAATGTTATGAATACAGTGGAATTAACTACTTTTGGAGTATTAAAAATTCAGTAGAAGTTTTAGAAAGACTTCGATTTGTTAATGAAGCATACACCTCCGTCGATAGCTATGATTTTTCTAACCTTTATACTACATTACCGCATACACACTTCAAAGAGAAATTTTCGTATTTGATCAAATGGTCCTTCAAAAAATCAGGATGTACGTACATTTGTTGCAATACATATAAATCGTTTTTCAGTGACGACAAACATGACAAATAAACCAATTGGACTTGTCAGGATATGATAAAAGCATTAAATTTTCTTCTTGATAATATTTTTGTTCGTTTCGGTGATACAGTCTCTCGGCAAAAATAGGTATTCCTATGGGTACCAACTGTGCACCTCTCATAGCAGATTTTTTTCTTTATTGCTACAAGTCACAATTCATGGCAAAAATTCAAAAAACCCTTCTAAACAGCATTTAGTCGATAAATTTAACAATACATATAGATGTTTGGACGATATTTTGGCTTTAAATAATCCTGAATTGACTAAATTTACAGATGAAATTTATCCTGCAGAACTGACTTTTAAACAAATCCAATAGCAGCAGTGATTATACTCCTTTTCTTGATCTTGATATATCAATAAATCAAGTGAAGTTAAACACTAAGGTTTCTCATTCCCTATAGCCAATATTCCCCATCTCGACGGCGATGTTCCGTTAGCCCCTTCTTACGGGGTCTACATTTCACAACTTGTTCGAAATGCACGAGTATGTAGTGATGTTTCTGACTTCAAAGACCGAAATCTTTGTCTCACTGAAAAACTTCTGCATCAAGGTTTTAGATATCATAAATTGATAAAAACATTCTCTAAATTTTATTATAAATAAATTGACTTATTAAGAAAATATTTGGTTTTACATGCAGGGCTAGCTCTTATACATCAGGGCATTTCACATCCAAACTTTATGGCAATATCATTTACAAAGCGCATAAATTCAAAAATTGTCCTTCCAAATTATTTATCCGTTGAACAAACTTATTCATAAAGGATATAAATACAGCATTGTTGTTAATCTTTACTTCTAGTTTTTGTTGGCAAAAATATTGATCATCTCCTAAGTGCTTCACACCATAACTTAATTTAAACAATTTTTCATATTGGCAGTATTTGGCATTGCACAATATCATGTTCTTCTTTCATAATTGATGATGTTGTTATACCAAATCTATTTAGAAGTATTTCAATTGAAGTTTCATATGTAAGAAGGCTTGATATCATAGTCAACGGAAATTCTAATGCAACATTTATATAACGAAGGTTTTGATTGGTTAAAACTTACCGTCAATTCCACCATATACACACCTGGAACAAAGTATATTCCCTGTTTAGTCTGGTTCCTAATATTGTTACAAATTCACGATTTAAAAATAGAACTTGAAATTGATTTGTTGCATTAGAATCGCAATAACATGCCCGAGGGCGTCAATCTTGATTTGACGACCAAAATATCCGTTTATAGGCTCCGCTACGCGTCCCTCGGGCATTCAAATAATGTACTGTTATTGCTTAATTATGTCCTTAGCTAGCTGTCAGTAACTGTGAGCATTTGTCCGGGCAGTGCCTGTGTGTATTGTCTTCATATTTATGTACTTCATTGTAAGGGTACTCGTCTTGATAAGTTGGACTTTTTTCTAGTTTGATTTTTACTGTGAGTCTTTTTGTGTATTTATTTTTAGCCATTCACCACACATAGGGGGAGGGTTTGGATCCAATAAAAACGAGTTTAACCCCACCGCAATTTTTGCGCCTGTCCCAAGCCAGGAATATGTNTGTCTTCTTATAAAATTTTAGTTTCTTGATTTATTTGATGTGGTATGTTTCCATTGATTTATTCACTTTTTTACCTTTTTGGAGCCATTTAGGGCTTGCTTTATGGTGTGAGGTTCCTCACTGTGTTGAAGACCGTACGGTGACCCCTGGATGCTTTGTTTTGGGTTGTTATAAGCTGGATATGGGATGTTGTCTCCTTGACATTTACCCCATTTCCTTTCTTTTTCATACTTAGACACATTTTCATTACGAAAGACGCTGATTGTGAATAAGTTGATCCAGCATTTTAAAACTCTGACGGAAAACTATGTCGTGTCCATGTGATATGTTATATGCCAGCAGCAAAAACAACACAACCAATGAAAACTGTTACATATCAAATTCAAATTTCAGATCAATAAACATTAAATTGCTTAGAAATGAAATTATAACTAATAATTCTTCGGCACTGGTGAATATATGGAGTTAATAAAAAAAATGCTTCATGGGCTTATCGACAAGTCATCTGGCCATCAAATCTATGATAATTAAAATTTGTCATACTTTGTGAGACGTTAAACACAAGTTTTCTATTCTTTAAAAGCAAGGAAATTCCAAGTTATTGTCAATTTTGCCTAAATTCTGCACAAAATTTTAAAGTATTTTCCAAGAAAAGGGGGTTTCAAACGGTTCCAACATCCGAACCCTGATCTGAATTCACCAATAATCTTAAGTTTCTTTTAAATCAAGACAGGCTAAAGGGGGCAATCATTTTCCCATAGGGTCAAATGATTTATTGAAGGTCTTTAACAAAGATTGCCCCTTTCGGTCTGATCGTTCTGATTTGAAAAAAAAAAACATGTGGTAAATAGTTTAACATTGTACTCTATGCGAAAATAATATTGAACCATCTCCACTGAAAGCATAGATGTATATTCAACAAAACTTTACATGAATGATTTTTTGATGTCCTTGACAAAACCATATATTTTATTCCAGAAACATGGCCGTCAGTCTAGTTTAATATGGAACATAGTTTTACATTTTACCTAAATCATGTTTTGGTAATCATTGAAACCAATGAAGCAAATTCTAACAAACTTTACAAGAGCGATTTTTTGAAGGTCCTTGGTAAAATTGCACATGTATAATCCCATCGAAAAACAAATGACCACCACCATGTACAGTTTAACTCATAACACCCTTTTGGAAAATCATTATTTGATCATCCCATCGAAACCAACAAAGTAGATTCAATGAAACTTTGTAGCAATGGTACAATGTAGAATGTCTTGTACAAATCTTGTATATTTCGTTCCAATTCGATAAAAAAGGGCAGGCAACTCGGAACGCAATTTAAAATTTGTCTACATGGCAAAACATTTATCGGTATGTTATCTGTTCTGAAACTATTAAAGAAATAAAACTTAATGCATCAAAGGTGTTAAAGTCCTTTACAAAGATTGCCCTTTTAATTGGTGTAGATAAAAACATAACTTAAAATATCAGTGGAGAACATAGCGTAATCCTATGAAAAAAACTATTTTCTAGCATCAGCATATATATGGCGTAAAAACATTTTCTGAAGTAAACGACGGTGCATTTCATTTGCGCGAATCGGCCTTTCATTTGCACGAGAATAATCTTTCAATTGCACGAGAAAACACATTTCATCTGCGTGATTTTTTTACCTGTAATTAAACCTGTAACTTTATTGCATGGATCATCTTCCGTCAGCCAGCAAGTATGGATAGACATTTATTCAAGGAATATTTGAAATAAATGAATATCCATTGTTATGTGGCAGAAACGGCCCATAAATAATTGTAAATTGAAGTCAGCAAAGATAAAACAAAATTGGCTCAAAATTTACTTTTAATAAGACAAAAATAATGATTTTACAAATTAAGTATACAATATATGACTTATCTGACAATAATGAAGTCCAAGTAATAATCCAAATGAACAGTTCACTTAATTCCACCAA
Organism: Modiolus philippinarum; assembly: GCA_002080025.1. NCBI lineage: Eukaryota > Metazoa > Mollusca > Bivalvia > Mytilida > Modiolidae > Modiolus > Modiolus philippinarum. The sequence continues at coordinate 41,504 of MJUU01000762.1, forward strand.
TAATGTCCAATAGAATATTCCTTATAATCCTCACTAAATAGATGATAACAGATTCACAATAACTAATTTCGATTTCCAATACAAAAGATGTGCGTGATAATCCTGTATAAAACTAATTAATCCTGTATAAACTTGTTAAACTGACTGCCTCATATAAATACATTTATTCTTTCCAGAAAAATCTTCACAAGATATAACTAGAACATTCTAATCAACTAATAATCACATGTCTAAAATGATTATGCAAAGAAAACCTCTTGAAAATTCTATGTGTTAAATATTAAGTCAATGTTCTAGAAAAATCTAAATGTTCTAAGGTGTAATAACCTTGACCATTGTTTATTGTAAACAAGTTACATAACTATGCCAAACAAATTACATAATATTAAGCCCTTACAAAACAAAAACAATGAATAAAATGCATTATAGAATATTTACAACATTTAATTACTTATGACACCTCCCCCTAAAAGAAAATGTTTGAATGCAATGAAAAACATTTAAAATAAACAATGAGGTGTTATGAAATTGATCAAACTCTTGACAATGCGTCTGTAATGACATTATCTTTTCCTTTAATGTGTCTTATGTCTAGATTAAAAACTTGTAAAGTCAAACTCCATCTCAAAAGTCTTTGATTTTTATCTTTCATTTTATGAATAAATTTAAGAGGGTTGTGATCAGTATATACAATGATAGGCTGAATTGAAGCTGTAACATATATTTCAAAATGTTGCAAAGCCAAAATCAAAGACAAACATTCTTTTTCAATGGCGGAGTAATTTCTCTGGTGTTTATTAAATTTTCTAGAAAAATAACAAATAGGATGGTCTATACCATCTTTACCTTGTAATAAAACACCGCCAGCAGCAACATCACTGGCATCTCCTGCTAATTTAATTGACAATCAAAATTAGGTGTTGCTAAAACTGGCACACTTTCTAGGATGGCTTTTAGTTCTTCAAATGACTCATCACAACTTTAAGACCAAATAAACTTTACATTTTTTCTCAATAATTTAGTTAAAGGCTCACTAATTGAAGAGAAGTTTTGACAAAATTTTCTATAATATCCAGCCATTCCCAGAAAACGCATCAGTTGTTTCTTATACTCACGTTTAGGAAAACTAGAAATAGCACTAATTTCAGCATCAATATGTTTTACCCGACCCTGACCTACAACATGTCCTACATAGTTTACATAAGCACATCCAAATTCACTCTTGGAGAGGTTGACGGTTAGTATAGCAATGCTTAAACGTTCAAAAAAAAGTTCGGAGTATCTGAAGATGTTTTTCCCAAGTGTCACTATATATAAGAATATCATCAATGTATGCTTCACAACCGTCAATTCCAGAAATAACACTGTTGATGAGACGCTGAAAAGTTGCCGGCGAATTTTTCATGCCAAAAGCCATCACTTTGTATTGGAATAGTCCATCGGGTGTAACAAAAGCGGAAAGTTCTTTTGCACGCTCTGTAAGAGGAACTTGATAAAATCCTTTTCATAAGTCAATTTTTGCAATGTATTTAGCATTTCCAATTTTGTCAATACAGTCATCAATGCGCGGAATTGGAAATGAGTCAGTTTTTGTGACACTGTTTAATTTTCTATAGTCCGTACACATACGATGAGATCCATCAGGTTTTGGCACTAGAATACAAGGCGAGCTCCAATTGCTTTTACGAGGTTCAATAAAGTCATTTTTTTTTAACAAATATTGAATTTCATCATGCAGGTACTTTTGTTTGATCGGATTCAGTCGATATGGATGCTGTTTTATCGGTACTGAATCACCAACATCAACGTCATGAAATATTTTATCAGTTCGTGTTGGAATGTCCGGAAACAAATGTTCAAATTCACGGAGTAACTGTTTTAACTGTTCCTTTTGAATCACTGGCAAATGTTGAAGTTTCGAATCTAAATCTTGTAGAATCTGTAAATTTTCCAGCTTCGGTGTTATAGATGGAGAATCAATCTTCTCACCAAAATCATTTTCAGCATTGTCAGGGTTAACACTAACTATATTTACAGAATGTACAATATTTGTGCTATTTCTATCTATATAAGGTTTTATCATATTAACATGACACAACCTATTATGTCTACGTCTGTCAGGTGTTTTAATTATATAATTTAAATCACTGATTTTCTTTTCAACAATATATGGACCAAAATATCTGGCTTCAAATGGCTTTCAAGGAACAGGAAGTAAAACAAATACTTTATCACCAGGGTCAAAATTATGTTTTACAGAATTTTGGTCATACTTGGCTTTCATAGATTCTTGACTGGATTTAAGATTTCTATTGGCTAGTTCACAAGCTTTTACAAGTTTAGTGCGAAAGTCTGAAACATAATCAAGGAGATTTAAATGGTCTTTTTCATCTGACAAAATTTTCTCATTTAAAAGTTTGAGTGGTTCCCTAACTGTATGTCCAAAAACTAATTCAAAGGGACTAAAACCTAATGATTCCTGGACTGCTTCTCTTACAGCAAATAAAAGAAAAGAAATTCCTTCATCCAAATCTTTCTTAGTGTCAAAACAATAGGTCCGCATCATATTTTTTAAGGTTTGATGAAATCGCTCTAAGGCGCCTTGACCGTCAGGGTGATATGCAGATGATCTGTACTGTTTAATGCCTAATTCATACATTACTTGTTGAAAAATGCCTGACATAAAGTTTGAACCTTGATCTGATTGAATAGATTTAGGTAGGCCAAACAAAGTGAAATATTTAGTTAAAGCCCTAACTATAGTTTTAGTCTTTATATTTCTTAAAGGAATACCTTCAGGAAACCTTGTGGATGCACAAATAATAGTTAACATGTACTGATTACCAGATTAAGTTTTTGGTAAAGGACCTACACAATCTATTAATATTCTACTAAAAGGCTCCTCAAAGGCAGGTATTGGCTGAAGAGGTGCTTTTGGAATAACTTGGTTTGGTTTCCCAACTAACTGACATGTATGACAAGACTTGCAGTAATTAGAGACATCTTTTCTAAGATTAGGCCAATAAAAATAATTTAGAATTTTGTTGTAAGTCTTATTAATACCTAAGTGTCCTGACAAGGGAGCATCATGGGCCATGCTTAATATCTCAGCTCTATACACCTTTGGTACTGCAATTTGATACTTTATTGCCCATTCTGCATTAGCAGATACATCAGAAGGTCTCCATTTACGCATAAGAATACCATTCTTGGTAAAATAAGTGACAGGTTCTTGCATAGACTCACTTTCATCAACAGTCCTATTTAAAAGGCTTGAAATTTCAGGGTCTTTATGTTGCTCACTGCTAAACGTAGATATAGAAAAAACATCACCTTGAACCAGTGAACTATCAGAAAAACTCCAAAGGCTTGCTTTTTTTGACACCAACATCACTAAGCTGACTCATAAATGTATCCGACAAATCAAAACCATCAGTGCTATTTTCCTCAACTTTCTGCGCTTCAACACATTTCTTTTTCATAGCACGAGTAACTGCACAGGCAGGATAAAACTCCTGTTCAGCAGAATCAGGAACTTGATCAAAAAAGGCTTGTCTGTCACAATAGGATTTCTTTAAAATTTATCCCCAGCTAAATCATTACCAAGAAGTTGTACACCTTCAAAGGGCAATGATGACTTGATACCTAAGGTCACAGGTCCAGAAACAATATCCGAAGACAAATAAACATTATGGAGAGGAATAGCAGTATAACCACTAGAAGCTACCCCTTTAATAAGAACATTTCTACCAGTACTAGAAATATCATCAGCAGGGTTTCCGCCAACAAAAGCAACTGTGAAGCTCCAGTATCTCTCAAAATTCGAATAGAGGTAGAATTACAAAAATCACTCGAAAGCGGCACAAAACCATCACTAATAAAACAACGGCAGTACAATACCGAAGGAACAAAGGGGTGACATTCACAAAAATCGAAGTCCAAAGACAGGGCAAAAACGAGAACACAGAAAACAATGACGTTAGACACAAAAACAATGACGCCAGACAGACACAAAGCACAGAACCAGAAACCACAACATTCAGAACAAAGGCACTCACAGTGTGAACTCCAGTGAAACTGAGAGTGACATCAGGTGCTCCGGAAGGGTAAGCATGTCCTGCTCTGTTAACAGCACCCGTCACACAGTAAGTGAGGAAAATATGTTTTTGAAAGATCTGTTAGGTAGCTGATTGGTAAATGTCATTTGCTAACCTTGAGACAAAACCAATTAAAAATCATGGTACGTGTTACTTCTCTAACCCTCAAACAGTACCAAGTTAAATTTTGAAAAGCTTTTGTAATAAACATTAATCAGTATTCAAACATGGACAAGGACAGATCGGTACCACAAACATAATTTACGCAGACAAAACTAAAATATTACAAGACATGTAATAAATGGTTAAAAAATCTCCATAATGGAACTAGATGGGGATTTGACCTCGACCTTACTAACAGGATCAGAAACAGACTTCACCTCAGAAATAGAACTATGCACATCTGTACCAAAATGAGGCAAACATTGTGACAACTCAACAAAACCACTGGGTTTAACATCACTTTCCTTCCTTTGCTTTAACCTATAACAGTCAAATATCAAATGGCCTTCCTTCTTACAATAATTACACGAAATCGACTTAAATGGCCTGTGACTATGAGGAGGGATAGGACTTGGATGAGCTATTTACTGGACGTTGCCTACTATTTACATCATTTGAAGGTTTGGGTGAAAAATTTGTGGAGTTGTTATTTCTGAAAAATTTCTGTGGTTTACTAAAAATTGTCTTTTATGTGTAAGTGAAAAATCATCAGCTAAACGTGCAGCAATTTCCAAAGTATCAGCTTTTTGTTTATCAATAAAAGTTTTAATGTCAGTACTAACATGACTAATACATCTTTTAAATTCTTCAATTAAAACTAGCTGACGTAATTTCTCATGATATTTATTTTCTTTGATGAACACCAACGATCAAATAGTTGCTCTTTTGTTCTAGCAAACTCTACATAGGTTTGGTCACTCTGTTTTTCTGCATTCCTAAATTTTTGGCTGTAAGCTTCAGGGACCAGTTCATAGGCTTTAAGAATTAACCCTTTTACAGTGTCATAATCTGAAGCCTGTTCTACTGATAACTGAGTGTAAATTTCCCTGGCTTTACCAATTAACACACTTTGTAATAACATTGACCAATTATGTTCTGGCCACTTTAAATTCTGAGCTATTTTCTCAAAATGCAGAAAATATTTGTCAACATCCTTTTCTTGAAAAGGAGGGACCAACCTGTTGTTTTAGCAACATCAAATGTCTGAGAATTCTGAGAAATGTGTTGATTCTTTTCAGCTAATTCAAGTTTTTTCATTTCAAATTGAAAATTAAGCTCTCTTTCTTTTTCCTGTTGTTCAATTTGTAATTTTAATTTTCTTTCTTCTCTTTCTCTTTCCTTTTCTTCTCTTTCTGTTTCTAATTGTAGTTTTCTAATTTCTAATTCTTTCTGAATTTCTAATTTTTTAAGTTCCAAATCAGGTTTTTGAATGCCAAAAGTCGCCAAAACAGATATATCAAAATAATCTTCTTTAACCAAATAATTTGCTATCACATTTTGAACTTCAAATTTTCTCATTCCTGATTTGACATTCAATTTCAAATGTTCTCCTAAGATAATTAATTCATCCTTTTTTAAGCTTCTCAAAATTCTCCACGTAGACATGAATTGTTCTAGATCAAATGACATTTTGTAAAAAATTTATTGCTGACTTTTAAAAATTTTCTATTGAACAAAAATATAATAATTTCTTTTTTTTTAACAATTTCGAAGCTCCCGGACGAGCCCCCAATTTCTCTTATGTGGCAGAAACGACCCATAAATAATTGTAAATTGAAGTCAGCAAAAATAAAACAAAATTGGCTCAAAATTTACTTTTAATAAGACAAAAATAATGATTTTACAAATTAAGTATACAATATATGACTTATCTGACAATAATGAAGTCCAAGTAATAATCCAAATGAATAGTTCACTTAATTCCACCAATAATGTCCAACAGAATATTCCTTATAATCCTCACTAAATAGATGATAACAGATTCACAGTAACTAATGTCGATTTCCAATACAAAAGATGTGCGTGATAATCCTGTATAAACTAATTAATCCTGTATAAACTTGTTAAACTGACTGTCTCATATAAATACATTTATTCTTTCCAGAAAAATCTTCACAAGATATAACTAGAACATTCTAATCAACTAATAATCACATGACTAAAATGATTATGTAAGGAAAACTACTAGAAAATTCTATGTGTTAAATATTAAGTCAATGTTCTAGAAAAATCTAAATGTTCTAAGGTGTAATAACCTCGACCATTGTTTATTGTAAACAAGTTACATGACTAGGCCAAACAAATTACATAATATTAAGGCCTTACAAAATAAAAACAATGAATAAAATGCATTATAGAATATTTACAACATTTAATTACCTATAACACCATCAACATGGCAAAACAAGTGTATCACGCCGAGGTATCAAAACCATAGTCCATCAACAAGTCTAGTACATCGACGAAAGTGATCATAGTTAATCAACATAGAAAAACAATTAGCATAACAACATGACGGATTAAAGTTCTGGTCAACCAATAAGACAAAACAAGTGAAGCATACCAACTAGATCAGTAAAAATCAAAGTCAATCAATATTGCAAATCAAGCGTAACATTAAATCAAGAGTGATCAAAATCAAAGTCAATCAATGTGGCAAAACGACGAAAGGGATCAAATTATGCTCCAACAATATGGCAAAACAAATGTAGCATACCAACAAGAGGGTCAAAATTAGAGTCTACGAATATGACAAAACATGTGTAACGTACCAACAATAAGGATTAAAATCATAGTCCACCAATATGACAAAATAGATGTAGCATATCAACAAGAAAGATGAAAGATGGTCCATGAATATGGCAAGCAAGGGTTGCATACCAGCAAGTTGGATTAAATAATAGACCATCAATATGGCAAAATACATGTAGGACAAGCAACGGCAGTAGAATACCGAAGGAACAAAGGAGTGAAATTTACAAAAATCGGAAACCAAAGACATGGCCAAAACGAGAACAAAGAAGACAATGACGTTAGACACAAAACAATGACGTTAGATAGATACAAAGCACAGAAACAGAATTCACAACATTCAAAGGCACTCGCAGTGTGAACTCCAGTGAAACTGGGAGTGACATCAGGCGCTCCGGAAGGGTAAGCATGTCCTGCCCTGTAAACAGCACCCGTTACACTGTGAGTTAGTCGATCCAGGAAAATGTCAAAGTCGGTAGTTAAATCCGGCAAGACGTGAATCTAGCTGAAAATGTCCACTTCCATCTGGGATACTGACACGTCATATCTTTCAATGATGTTATGGTGACGGCCGTAGAATTTTTTGAGGGATGAAATTAACATGGGTTGAACAAATCCCTGACGAAGCAGCTTTTGGGACAGTGTTTTTGCTCTGTTAAAAAAATCTCATTATAAACTACACGCTCGACAGTAACGAATCCTCTGTGAAATGTACACTCCATAGGCTGGAGAGGTAGGTATATTGCTGCTAAGAAAGGGAAAGTTCACAATTGGGAAGTTAAAATCATCACGCTTGTCATATAGTTTAGATTTCAAACGTCCAATTTCGTCAATATGCAATAAAAGATCTAGGTACGAAGCTGAAGTAGGTGTTTCAGTTGTTTCTTTTATTTCAAGCTCATTGGGATAGATCTGGTGTAAATTCTCCTTAAATTTAGGTTTATTAAGAGAAAGTACATCGCCTATGCAGCGGAAGCTGAAATTAAAGGACTGGGCTAAATTTTTTTTTCTTTGAATAAGCCCTTGTAAAAACTTGGCCTCGTACGAGTAAAGGAAAAGGTCAGCTAAAAGCGGCGCAAAGCTGGTTCCCGTAGGAATCATTATTATCAGTTGGAAAACACGACCTCCGAATTCGACAAAAATATTGTCGATAAAAAAATTCTAACATTTTGATTACGTCAGTCTCAGTGTACTTCTTGTTTGAATCAGTGTGGTTCTTAACAAAATATGTCTTGTCTTTCCCTATGACGTATTAGGTGTATCTGCGTTCTCCATTTTTAGTGCAGAAACATTGATGCATTAAATCTGCAATTACTATTTTCAGTTTATTGTGTGACAGGGTTGTATAAATGTATAAAGCGTAGAAAAGTCAAAAGTTTGAATGCTATGGCAATGGGTAAGATTGGTTGAGGATGGCTGTTCAAGGAGGTCTTTGGAATTTTTAAGAATCCACATTTGATTCACGCCACTTGTGGAGTAAGCTTTATTACAGTCATTTTTCAGGCCATCTCTGACTGCGGTCAACAAAGTAGTGAGGAGCTGTGAAAGAGGTTTAGTGGTGCATCTGTTTATATGGATTCTTATGAAGTATATGTACCCAGTAGATTTAAGGGAGTTGATGTTTTCACCATTGGCTTTTATGCCAAATGATGCTAAAATTGAAGTGTGATTTTTTACAATCTCATCTCTCGATATTGTAGTAAGCGTATAAGTCGGGTTTCCAGATTAACTGTCGATGCCCATCTCCCCTTACAAGACAGTCGAGATAGTGTTTCTTCCATACAAACAATATATTGTTAGAAGCTTTGTCTGCAGGGACAATGACGTAATTTTCATTGAGGTTGGACAGAGTTTTTACTTCAAGGGGATCTTCAAATATACTGGGATTTCTGGATTTCACTGCTATTTTTTAGACCCGGATGCGATTTACAATCAATGACTTTATGGACTTGATCCAGTCGGACAATGTCTCAACGTACTCTTTCTCTTTCTTTGCCCACTTCCTAGCACAGTCTTCAACTGCATCCATCAAAATCTTGAAATTGTACTTCCAGTTGATGTGCTGTGCTCACGGAATTAGGACCTTTTGAGAAGATATCTCGTAGTTTGAGGTTGTCTACGATATCTAGGTCACCAGTTATAACGTGACTAGCCTTCATGAACGCGGGTGTGATAGAAGACATCTAGCAACCAACATTGTGCATAGCAACTCAAAACCATGGATATTCCAAAGAGTTATCTCCCTTTGATGAACGCGGACCTGATAGAAGACACCAAGGACACAGAAAAAATAAAAACAAAAACAAAACAAAAACAATATATATAAGTTTGTCATAAGATATGTGTGAATTAATCAAGCAATCTGAACTCTTTTTTGAAATAAGTAGGTGGCCTTGAAAAGGGCCATTTGCATATAAGTCTCGATTTTCTTAATCTGACTCTGGTCCATTGGGAGTACACACACTGCAGTACAGTGCCTCTTCTATGTTTGGATGGGTAAATTCACAAGGAACACGAATATTAACGAATATTAAGCTCCGGCAGGAGGGTGGGTAAGATTTTATCTACGTCTTTCAATTTCTCGAACTGCTCACATCTAGTTGTATGCTTCCCATGTCTTTCTACCAAAATTCTACATACACAGACGGACTTTCTGCTTTCACGTACACGTTGCCACCTAGATGCCTTTCGAAAGACGCATATCCGTTATGCTGTAAGAAATGGACAGAGTCATCCAGATCGTCGAGGACGTATCTCAAACTTATCAAGCGCACCACCGGGAAGTAGATGGTCTGTATATCATTTTTCAATGTAACACCATGGCTGCTGACTTCCAAGTAGACTTCATCTCCCAAATGAAATGTGGACAGCTCTGGACAACATATCTCCTTATCTTCTGTGTCTTCGTTCCTTACAACGGCAACAAGGTCTTCTCTACCGGCCAACATCAGAGCCAGGCAAAGGGCATCGACAGCTGCAGTCCCTCTTTTTTAGAGCAAGTCCAGCAAAGCTTCTATACGTTTTTCACGCGGATTCAAACAGGCCAGAAATTCTTTTTCTTCTGCTGTCACCATCTGTTCTATCATTGTCAGGATATCGCCGACTGGAGTCTCCTTCACCAACAGGACACGATTCTTGGCAAGTGGGTGAGCCATTCTAAATAAGAACGGCGAAAGAGCCGGTCACGGGTTTATATAATCCAAGTCATTTGTCTCGACGGCTGTAATTGGTCAGTGACTTATGGAACAAGAATAGTAATTGGTCAAAACTCTGTGTTGGGATTTCTTTCTGATTGGTCCGCATTATGTACACCTTCAATCCACTTTTTGTTTCGTTTCGACAGGTTCAGACGTGTCCATACATGTTCCCTACAAACGCGGGAAAATATAGACCAGAGTTACCTGCCTTGATGAACGCGGACGCGACAGAAAACACTAAGCAACCAACAATGTGCTTAACAACCCTTTGAATGGCCGCGATGAACGGGGATGTTGTAGAAGACACCCACAAATAAAAAAACGCGGGTATTCCAAAGAGTTATTTGCCTTTGATGAACGCGAACGTAATAGAAGACACCCATAGATCAACAAACAAAAAAAAATTACCTCCCCTGACGAACGCGGACTTGATAGAAGGCACTCTCAGAAATACAATGACAATTGCTGAATGACAACGCCCGGATATTAGTTTAGAAATTGGATGAAAAAAAAGAGAAAATACAAAGAACAATACTGAAAAGGGGATAGAAAGGAGCAAAATGCTATTAAAACATTTAAAATGGGGTGGGACGGGGAGAAATAACTAAGAATTTGAAGAAAATACAAAAAATAACTGGGAAATTCCTTACTTCCTGTGGCGCATGCGGAATGTTAAAAGGCTTAACAACATTCCTGTGGGGTCTTGTACTCTTTCAATACGTCATTTCCGGACAATATGGCTTATAAAGGCTTTAAATAGGGGCACTTCCGTTTTACAGCTAGGGACTTTCCCACTTCCTGGTCATACAAGACCACTGTGGGGTCACGTGTTGTTCCAACACGTCATTTCCGGTCAATATTGCTACTTGCAGTAGATATACACCCACTTCCGGTTGCGCATGCGCAACCCAAACACTTCGTATTCCGGTCATGTGACTTCCGCTTTCGGTGACGTGACTTCCGGTCTACGTCACTTATGGTGAAGTCATTTCCGGCACCAACACAGCACCACCACCACAAATAATAATTTGCTCGTGCAAATATACTACTGTTTTTATATCAATTTTTGGATGAGGAGTCTTATTTGTAATCTCCTCTTGCGATAAGTTATGATCAGTTACATTGTATATCCAATAATGATATAGATATTGCGTATTTATTGCTATAACATTTTAGGTGAGGCATCATAGGACTGTCTGTAGCTGTAATAAGCATTTTACAGTGCACATACTGTTTGTGCTCGATGCAATGGAAACAGCTGAATTCTTTCTAAAATATGCATTCGCATATTTTCAATAAAAATGAATATACAGATGACGAAACTATATAAAATTTAAACAGAGTAAATATATATCTTGTTCGTTACAAATAATAAATGCTGGTGTCAGCTGGATACAAACTTTTATGAAGTGCTTATCATACAGAATAAATCTTGCATTCAAACATGTTGTCTTTAAACCAACGATTAATTAGATAAAAAGATACTATCTTTTGTATATTTATGTTTTAACATTTAAAAAAAAAATTCGATGTATTCATAAGTACAGAAAAAAACATTAGAATAATAATTCTAGAGCCCTGTAGTCTTCACTTCGTCTGTCAGTCTGTCGTTCGTCTGTTCGTAAACAATTACATGTAAATAATTTCGTTAAAGATTATTTCTTTACTGGAAATTTAGAATTTTATATGAAGCTTTACGATTTGCATCGTGTAAGTGATTTTGGTGTTTGTCTTGCGAATTATTACTATTTCCCGATACTTAGATTTTAACTAAATTTTAATAAAATTTTTGCTTGCATCAATTCAAATGATTTGAAAAAATTGTCTGAACTTTGAAATGACGAGTTGCATCGCGAAAGCAATCGTAGGGTTTGCCAGGCTCTCATTTACTGTTTTTAACTTCTAACTTAAAATTTTCAATTAATTAAGAAATATATTTTTGCAAGCGGGCTCTATGCGAATTAGAACATGGGCAGACCTTATATTTGTTAATATTTTATACCGAGCGATAGCGAATCCAAAAAAAAAGAAAAGAAAACGAATAAAACTCATATTTATAATTTTATTAATTTAAGATCTTAAAAAATATACATATTTAAATCGTAGAGCATGATATGGAACATAATGGATTTTTGACTTCTGGTTGGATATGGCGGTGTTTTGAAAATTTGCTCAAGAGAGGGATCATCAAATAACGAAACATATATCCATATTATAGACCATATCCATTGAAAAGATAACTTTGACTTAGTATAATGGTTTTATCCCACTTTTAAAGATCTGCAAACTACTTGTACTGAACTGAAACCTATTCAAAGTTTGGTAACAACAAGACGTCCTAGATATTATGGTGAAACTTTGTCGGGTCAAGATAAACCAACGGGTTGTCTCTTTGACGGAGTTTCATGGAAATATCACAGAAATGGTCCTGTAAATAATTACCAGGAATTCCCTTATTAAACTACAGGGTTTGCTAGGCCCAGAGAATTCTACCTCCCGCTAAAGACAAAGATTTAAGTTCCCCACTAATTAGTTTACCTTTCCTTCTCGGTGGCTGGAATGTGTCTGTGGGTCCAATCGTCTGGCGCCAGATTCCTCCGCTGCATCACGTTACAGGGACTCTTTTTCGCGGGAACCTCTTCGGAACATCACTGCTCTTACCATTACCTCTTGTCATCCATTTGGGATGTTTCATGCCTCAGCCTTACCTAGCAGGGAAACCCCCGTGAAGTGGTCAATTTTACCATAATATTGACCGGAAGGCCGAACATTTAAAAATGAAGCGAATTCAACTGCTTCTTATTCTCCATGTAATTGGAAAGAACTTTTATTCTTTTAAACACACAAAAGACAACCTTTTTAATTATGAACAATCAACATCTATAAACAACACAGTGTACACTGACTGCACTCGTGTGTCTGCACTACATACTCCTCTATGGACAGGAGCACCAGTTTATATGACTGTGACGGTGTACAACAATTCTTCATCTTTAGGACCAGATAGTGTGTTGTTTGCTAATAATTATGAGAGTGATAAATCAGTAAATATATATTTTTATCTCAAGCATAACAATCTTATTTTGGATTTTAAACAGAGACATCATGTAATTTTTATTCTTCTTATTATCAGTGGAGACATCTCACTGAACCCGGGGCCAAAACATCCATGCGGGGAGTGCTACAAAGCCGTTGCGAAAAATCACAGGGCGATACAGTGTGAAGTGTTCTATTTCTGGGTCCACATAAAATGTGGAGGAGTGACACCTGCAGATTATATAAAACTTGGCAACTCAAATGATCATTGGATTTGTAAACATGTAAAAGCTGTCTGTCGTTTCCATTCTCAGAGTCATTCTTTGATGACCATACTTCAAACGATTCAATTTGTTGTGACAGTGATAATGAAAACAGTAATTCAGTATTTGATGAAATTAAAGCAGTGAGACAGACTCATCCAAGAAAGTTTATTGTGTCACACTTAAACATAAATAGTTTAAAATCTAAATTTGAGGAAATAAAAGAACTGTTTTATAATAAAACTGTTGATCTCATGTTTTTGTCAGAAACCAAAATTGACTCATCATATAGAAATTCTTTATTTGAAGTTGCAGGATGCAAAATGGAAAGACAAGACAGAAATCGGTATGGCGGTGGCTTAGCAGCGTTCATTAGATCTGAAATACCAGCTAGAAGAAGAACAGACTTAGAAAATGGATCACTTGAAAATATTATCTTCGAGGTAATTTTGAATAAGACAAAATGGGTAATAATATGTATTTATAGACCACCAAGCATGAATGACTCAGACTTCAACAAAGAATTTTCAAGTACAGTAGATAAACGTTTAACAATTTATGATAAATATATGATCATTTAAATTATGATTTGCTATGTGAAACAAATAGACCTAATGGATATTTTTGATTTGGATAATTTAATTAAAGAATCTACTTGTCATGTGAAAAATTGTAAAGATTCACTACTTGATGTTATTTTGACAAACTCTGTATAAAAACATTGAATATTGCTACTGGTATCAGTGATTGTCATAACATGATAAGTCATTAATAATATAACTATACCAAATGAAAAACAAAGAATTAAATACAGAAGTTTTAAAACTTCTGAATAAAGATTTATCAGAGATAAAACCTAATATTCCTAATTTTTCTCCAACAGATAGTAAAGAATATATCGAATCAAAAGTTAACCAAATGTATGATGAATATGAAAGTGAAATAACACAAGTCTTTGACAGTCATGCTCCAATAAAGGAGATGTATAGGAAAAATAATCAGATAGAGAGTAAAGAAAATCTATTTACGAAAAGAAAATGTCATATTCAAAATATTTAAAGAATAAAAACTCGAAAAATTGGGGAAAATATCGAACAAAGAGAAATCTGGTTAATAAATTAAAAAGAAAATCAGAAAAGAAGTATTTTCAAGAAAGATGTCTTGGTGGTTGTAAACCTGATGTTTTTGGGAAAACTATTAAACCTTATTTTTCTAAAAAGAATATTGGCACTCAGTCAAAAATTATTTTAAAAGATGATGATAAAATAATAACAAATAATGAGGAGGTTTCTGAAATTTTTAATACATTTTTTGTTAATGTAGCCAAAGAAATCGGCAAGGATTATATTTTTTATGAAAATAACCATCCAAGTCTTCAGAAAATAAATGAAAAAGGTTTTATAAAGGACAATTTTCAATTTGTTCCTACAGATGAGAGTGTTGTCACTAAAATTATTGACAAGTTTAATGTGAAAAAATCTACTGGTGTTGATAAAGTGTCTGTAAAGTTAATGAAAATAGGTAAATCATCAGTGGTACCATCTATGACTGACCTTGTAAATTTTACAATTGAAACTTATTATTTTCCAAATCGTCTTAAAGAGGCTCAAGTTACACCACTGTTTAAGAAAAATGACCCTTTTCAAAAAGGTAATTATAGACCAGTTAGTATTCTTCCAATTCCGTCAAAAATTTTTGAAAAGGTATTATCTGAACAGGTTAGTATATATTTTGATAATATTTTTGATAACTTTCTCTGTGCATTTCGGAAAGGCCATGGTTGCCAAACAACACTATTAAGATTATTGGAAGAGCTGGAAACAGGCATTGGATAATAATGAATATGTTGCGGCGATCCTAATGGACTTGTCAAAAGCCTTTGACTGCTTGCCTCACGATATTCTTATATGTAAGCTTTCAGCATACGGTTTAAAGAAAAATGCTACTGACCTTTTATATTCATACTTAACAAATAGGAAACAACAAATAAAAATTGGTAATTGTGTAAGTAGCTGGACAGAAATTCAAAAAGGGGTGCCTCAAGGCTCAATTTAAGGGCCACTTCTATTTAATGTCTTTATAAATGATATTTTTTAATTCATACAAAAAGGTGATTTATATAATTATGCAGATGACAATACGCTATCTTTTCATTCTCCAGATTTTAGCCAAATAATAAGTGTTTTGCAGTCAGAGAGCAATATTTTAATAAGTTGGTTTAATTTTAATTGTATGCAAGCTAATCCTGAAAAGTTTAAGGCAATAGCCGTGGGTAATAAAACTCATAATAAAGCTCCTATTTTTGATATTGGTACAGCAAAAATTAGCTGTGATGATATAGTTAAACTTTTGGGTGTTGATATTGATTTTCAGTTAAATTTTGATTTTCATATCAAAAATCTTTGTAAGAAAGCAGTTCAACAATTAAATATCCTTAGAAGAATTGAAAAAAAATCTTAGTAAATTGAACAGGTTAACTGTTTTTTATGCTTTCATTCAATCAAATTTTAATTTTTGTCCATTATCTTGGCATTTTTGTTCTGAAACAAATACAAATAAAATTGAAAAAATACAAGAGAGAGCTCTCAGATTTGTATATTTTGATTATAATACAAATTATGAAACTTTATTAGAAAAAGCTAAAATATCAACAATTCAGGTAAAAAGAAATAGAACAATGGCTATTGAAACTTTTAAAATTTTGCACAACTTATCACCACCTGTTTTGAGCGACTTAATACAGAAAAAGGAAAGCAGTTATAATTTTCGTTATTCTAATCTTTTACAGGTCCCTAGAGTCAATACTTCAATTTCGTTTGGACTATGCATTTGGAACATTTTTTGAAATTATTGGTTGGGTTCTAGTGCTGCTGATGAGGAATAAATTTCCGAAATGGCTATTCAGATCATTAAAATTATTGCAGTTGGAGTTAACATATGTGTTATGGTCTCATGTTCATTTACTCCATATGCTTTCGTAAAATATTTAATACAGGAGTTTGTCTTTTATTGCAGTGTGGAGTTGGTAAAACAATTCCCCGTGGTAGAGATGTGTGCTCTTTATTTTTCTTAGATATGGTGTACTTGTACATGAGATAATATCTCATGTGTACACTTTGTTCAATTACTATAATCTAAATTTGTGTAAATTCTAAAACCAAAGGATTAACTCCCTCCATCGTAGTTTTGTCCTGAGCTGTATTTGATATTACTTTTTATTCGGATTTCGTTTTGACTATGCATTTGGAACATTTTTTGAAATTATTGATTTCCATTGGTTGGGTTCTAGAGCTGCTGATGAGGAATAAATTTCCGAAATGGCCATTCAGCTCATTAAAATTATTGCAGTTGGAGTTAACATATGTGTTATGGTCTCATGTTCATTTACTCTATATCCTTTCGTAAAATATTCAAAATATGGTAAGATGTCCTTTAAACATGCTGCTCCAGTACTTTGGAACTCACTCCCCGATTCTTACAGAATAATCACAAATTTTAATCGATTCAAAACTCAATTATCTTTTTGGAATGGAAAAGAATGTACTTGTTTGGCATGTAAAAATTATACTTAAAATCTGGTGCTGCATACCAAATTTATAATTTCTGTCTCTATTATATACTATTAGATGCTCCACTGTTTTTATAAATTGTGCTTATAATCGCGTTGTTTAATATGTTTTTAGTCTTTTTATATTTTGCTGTTTCAACTTGCTGCTTCCATTTTTAGTTTGTTTTTGTGCTTTTTAGTGCTTATATGCTTCATAAGGCTTAACTTGATTGACTCTTTGTGCTTAATTGTGCTTTTAACTTTTTGCATGTGTATTTTTTATGTGTCTTATTATATTGTGTATGTAGTGCTTTTTGTCTTTTAGTAGTCTTTGTGTGTATTGCATGCTTATGTTTTTATGTATATTATTGTGTATCGCATGTTTATGTCTTAACAATTGTATGTAATGTCGGTTCAAAAGCACTTAAGTACTTATGTTACTTGTTATCTGTCTTGCCGACTTTAAATAAAACTTATCTTAAACGAGGGTCCCATTGGGGTCTAAGCGTGACACGGGATCGACTGTTTTATTGTTAGCGTGACTCGTGAAAGTCAAATAATGTGCGTGAAAACGGGAAACGAAGTAGAGCGGGACACGTGAAATTAGATAAAAATGGTTCGGGAATTCGGGAAAATGATAATCTAACTAAGCGGGAATTAGTTTTTCGTTATTAAAATCTTGAATGTATGTACAACTTACAATCAGTGACGTTCTGCAAGATACTAGTACCTTTTGATCTTCGACTTGATCTTGATACTATACCGACGGCCAGTGACCAAATCCATGAGGAATGTGAGAAGTTTCGTACTACTCGTACTACCGTGTGTATATAAGAGGCTTTTCAGAAATAGCCAGACACTTTCATAAGTTAACAGAAAAGGGTGAAAATATTAAATGTCATCAGGGTGTCAGGCGCACAAAGGACGAACTTAAAAACTTTCTTGTGTAGTCCCAAATATTCGGATATCCAGATACCAGTAAAACGTAATTAGACACCGATGCCAGCTCCTTAAAATTTGGAATAGGAGATGTATTATTTCAATACAGGATGACAAAGAGACCGTGATAATTTATTTAAAATAAAGATAAAAAAACTGGCCCAATCCTTCAATTTTAGCTTCCGTCATATGGATGATATTCTGTCACTAAACAACACTAGCTTTGGTGATTTTCTTCATCTGATCTATCCAAAAGAGCTCGAAATCAAGGATACTACAGACACTTCCAGATCGGCCCCATTCCTTGACCTTCATCTTGAAATTGACAACAGAGGTAGACTTCAAACTAAGCTGTACGACAAACGCGATGACTTCACTTTTCCAATAGTCAACTTCCCTTTTCTTTGTAGCAACATCCCAACATCACCATCTTTTGGACCGCTATGGGATATCTGTTTCCCAGATGACAACAGATCTTTCCCTTTAAAGTTTAATTGTTTCCTTTACCGGATTTGACTTTACTACCGGATTTGACATGAACACGGCAGATGTCTTATAGGAAGCAAGATATGCTCACTCTACCAGTGCACTTGATCTCACCCATGGTTTTTTATTGGGTCCGTGTTGTTCATCATTGTGTGTTTGTCTACATTTTTCTTTCCTGTGCCGTACTCATGTTGTTTCCGATGTTGCCATTGTCCTTGGATTATTCGTTTTGGATCTCACTTACTATAGTAAAAGTTTGAATGAACTAGAACGCCATTACTGAGTAACTCGTCATGAAGTACTTGCAGTAGTGTCTGCTATAAAGCATTTCTAGATAAAGTGCTGTTGTCATATAGCCATTTTCCCCCACGCTAGTCTTGCCGGGGGGAAATTCTGGATCGATCCTAATTTTTCCCCCGGAAAAATACACATGTTCCAGTATTTCCCGCGTCAACTTTAGAGGGGAAAAACTGGATCAATCCAGATTTTCCCCTCATTGATCAAATACTAGTAAGCCAGTTTTCCTAGTAATTGCGATGTTTCCATCATCACATGTTTTTTCCTCCTCAGCGATGCAGTGTGGGGATATACTAAGTATCTTTAGCCATGAAAAGAAAGCTTTCATGCTTGTAAAAGCAGTTATGACATGCATGAATGCAGTGTTGCTCGACATTATGCAATGAATTCCACTCAAACCAGTGCTAGGAGCCATCTTGAACTTACTATTAGCTATGATGAGTGCTTATTGTTGAAGGCACCATGGTGACTTCAAGATGAAGAAAAACAGTAAAAGCGTTGTTCCATTGCTTAGAATCAAAATTATAACCCCTTAAAATACCTAGGCTTTGTTGAAGTGTATTGCGCTCGGTGTATGTCCTTGATACTGGATTTGACCTGCTTTTTCGATTTGGATTATGGCTTTCCATATATCATTTAATTTTAATACTGCTGATGAGAGGTTACTTCTTGAAACGCGTGTAAAGCATAACAAATTTACTGTTTATTATGCAACTTGGTTCTTTTTTTCAAATTTCTACCATGTATTTGTACTGCAGACACAATTTTTTACTTGAAAAAACTTAAAAGATTATCCGACAATCGGTCCTAAGCACAATAAGAAATACCCCTAAATGGTCAACCTCAAGTACCCCTAAACGAGAAACATCTACAAATGTATAAAT
Organism: Modiolus philippinarum; assembly: GCA_002080025.1. Classification (NCBI taxonomy): domain Eukaryota; kingdom Metazoa; phylum Mollusca; class Bivalvia; order Mytilida; family Modiolidae; genus Modiolus; species Modiolus philippinarum. The sequence continues at coordinate 61,004 of MJUU01000762.1, forward strand.
AATCGAATCGTATGCATGGTTCGTGCAGTTATAAGTATTTCTATATGCTTTTGTTTGCTTGGCCCCTACAATGGGAAATATTCAAAATTAAAGTTATTATGAATATCTATTAGTGCAGTTGGACAGACGGAAAGCATAATTATCAAACCTTCTCTTTATTGAATACAAAATGCATGTGATCAAAATCATAGACGAAAAATAAAATCAGTGTCATTTCTTAAATGCATATGATTTTCGGAAAAAATATAAATGTACATTAAACATGCATATTCAAATTAAAGGGGGAAATTTTAGCATGGGGGAAAATCTGCAATATGAACAAGTGATCCAGTTTTTCCGGGGGAAAACTGGCATGGGGGAAACATGGCTATATAACACCGTTCCTTGTTAATAGGATAGATGATGGTGCGCTTGACTGGAGTTTGATTTTCAAGAACCCTTATGGCCTTATTGTATTTGCAAGGTTTATATCATTATGCAAGGTGTAAACACTAGATTCACTAAGGATGAAAAGAAGTCTAAAATTGTTAAAATTCTACACAGGCGCTGAAACTTTTGTAAGGCGATAGGTTTGGTGGCTTCAGAATCGGCTTTACCATTATGTTCATTGTGTCTGAATCTTGTCGAAAACGATCGAAGGCTAGGTATAAATTCAACATTTAACTCAGATGCAAATACATTCAAAGCCTTCTCTTCTAAACGTTCACTGCTAATAACTTTGCTTACACAATCAAAATGCCATATTATCCGAATATATATACACAAAAAAGTATCACTGGTTACACGTTACTCTATTTGCTAAATAGTGAATAAGCGTGAATTGGGAAAACCAAAAAATGATAAGCGGGATACGGGAATTTAACAAAACGATAAGCGGGATCCGGGATCAGAACCCCCCAATGAGACCCCCTTAAACAACAACACATTCGTTGCTAGGTTACGTTTATGTCAATTTCAGTTGCGAGTCTTAAATTTAGTAACTGTTGTAAATTTCTATTATTGTCATTATTTGATGTGGATTTTTGGGTTATTCATTATTAAAAACTTTATGTACATAGAATAAAAAGAATATTGGGTGAATAAAATTTGAAATTGTACAGTACGAATGTCCTTTTGTAAAAAACATACGCATGTGCCAAAAATATTGTTGGAATTAGAACATAGCTTTGTTTCCAAAGCGAAAGAAAAGAGTCATATTAGAATCATTTATGTTCTAAAATGTTAAAAGTATGATAAAAAACAGCAGCCATTCACGTATGCTAATTACCTCGAAGCCATAAAATGGCTGGAGAGATGTTAAAATGACAAAAAAATCACGTGAGGCTTCAAGCCTATTAACAGCTCTAAAAGATGATCTTCGTGCTTCCGATAAAATATAGTGCGCAAGTTTCTTTCAAAATTGTATACATTGTGTTTTTAAGTTATATTTCTTCATTTTCTTGAGTTGAATACGGTGTTGTTTTATTAAATTGAAAACAATATGCATGTTTATCAAAATACTCGTTTTTTTATATTGCGTCTGGGTTTAACGAACCTGTCGCGCAGTAATTTGTCAAAGATGAAAAAAAAATATTTGTTTACCTGTGACAGTGTATTGCATATATTTATAGCAATGAAATCGACATACGAAATCACACAAACCGATTATTTTCACGTATTACGGAATAACTTAATACATACAGACGTATACAGCAGTTCTTTGGATGGCTACGAAGTTTTGCCACGTGTAGATTTTCAGGGCTTCGAGATTCAGCTCCATCGGAGCTTTGATTTTTGAATCGTAAGCCGAAGGCGGAGAGTTCTTAAAATTATCCAAGAGATGTCACGTGAGCGTCAGGGTTATTAAGTATTAACGTATCTACAGAGCTGCATGTTTCCGATCAAAATATAGTTCGTAGATTTCTTTCAAAATCCGCTTTTGCATGTCGAATTGTGACGGTGTTGCTGTATAAAATCGATAAAAATATACACATACACTATAATATTCACAGTATTTGCGTCCCTGTCTCTCTCAAGAACTAGTTCAATGCTCCTGTCGCGTAGTTATTTGTCAAACAAAAAAATAACATTTGTTCCCCGTGTCGTGTATATTGCCTATTTAGAGCAATGAATTCGATATACATACGATATTACATCTTGCGATTATTATCACGTATTACGGATATTAACTCAGATATATAAATTGTACTTTCTGTTCGTGTTTATTGATCAGTTCTCGAATACGCGCTTCGATTGGCTATTAAGCACATAGGTGGGACTGGTCACCCATACAGAAATCACCCCTTCCGATTATTTACATGTGATTACGGAACTGCCTGTGATTTTTAGCTCACCTGGCCAAAGGCCATGTGAGCTTTTGCCACCACTCGGCGTCCGTCGTCCGTCCGTCAGTCTGTTAATTTTTATTCAAAGAACTTCTCCTCCGAAACAAACTTGGTCTGAATCATCGCCAGGGTATGCACTTTTAAATTTGTGATTTTTATGTCCGTATACCAAACAACATGGCCGCTGTTACAAAAATAGAACATAGGAGGTAAATTGCTGTTTTTGCAAATAACTCGAAAATCGTTACAGATATCAAAAATCTAACTGAGTATAAATGATCAGCATGATGAGATCTACACATCCTTCGATTTTGGAGAGAATCCGATAACTCGTCTTGGAGTTATTGTCCCTTTTTCCACAAAATTTCCGTTTTTTTTGTTACTTTTTGTCTTATATATTGAAAATTATAGAAGATGAATGTTTAGTTTACATAACAAAAATGGTCAGTATAATAAGAACTACATGTTCTGCAATTTTGAAGAAAATTTGACGACCCATATAGGAATTATAGCCCCTTTTTCTTCAAATTTTAACGATTTTTTTACATTTTTACTTTTATTACAAAAAATAATTGAGATAGAGGTTAAGTTTGAATTGCAACAGTGTTAAGCTTATCAAGGACTACAATTTCTATATATATGCTCAGCAGTATCGTATCTCATCCAAGATTGCCGCCGGCGTTGAACATAGTTTAACATAAGGACCCTACGGGAAATGCATTCAAAGATCTTACCTCAGAAACTACTGAGCCAATTGGAACCAAACTTGGTCACTGGTGATACCATTCAAAGTTTGTGATTTTTATGTGAGTACCTCAGCAAAGATGGCCGCCAGCGAGGCACATAGTTTAACATAAGGACCCTAGGTGAAATGCATTCAAAGATCTTCTTCTCTGAACCTACTGACCCAATCGGAACCAAACTTGGTCACAATAGTCTAGTGATGATACCCTTCAAAGTTTTATGTGCGTACCTCATCTAAGATGGCAGCCAGCGAGGCACATAGTTAACATAAGGACCCTGTATGGAATGCATTCAAAGATCTTCTTATCTGAAACTACTGAGCCAATTGGAACCAAACTTGGCCACAATAGTCCATCGGTGATCCAATTCAAAGTTTGTGATTCTTATGTGCGTACCCCTTCAAGATGGCCGCCAGCGAGGCACATAGTTCAACATAAGGACCCTAGGTGAAATGCATTCAAAGATCTTCTTCTCTGAAACTACTGAGCCAATTGGAACCAAACTTGGTCACTGGGGATACCATTCAAAGTTTGTGATTTTTATGTGCGTACCTCATCCAAGATGGCCGCCAGCGAGGCATTCAAAGATCTTCTTCTCTGAACCAATTGAGCCAATCGGAACCAAACTTGGTCACAATAGTCCAGTGATGATACCCTTCAAAGTTTGTGATTTTTATGTGCGTACCTCATCTAAGATGGCAGCCAGCGAGGCACATAGTTTAACATAAGGACCCTGTGTGAAATGCATTCAAAGATCTTCTTCTCTGAAACTACTGAGCCAATTGGAACAAACTTGGCCACAATAGTCCATCGGTGATCCACTTCAAAGTTTGTGATTTTTATGTGCGTACCTCATTCAAGATGGCCGCCAGCGAGGCACATAGTTCAACATAAGGACCCTATGTGAAATCAAAGATCTTCTTCTCTGAAACTACAGAGCCAGTTTGGAACAAAACTTGGTCACAATAGTCCAGTCGTGATACCCTTCAAAGTTTGTGATTTTCATGTGCGTACCTCATCCAAGATGGCCGCCAGCAAGGCACATACATGTAGTTTAACATAAGGACCCTATGTGAAAAATGCATTCAAAGATCTTCTTCTCTGAAACTACTGAGCCAATCGGAACCAAACTTGGTCACAATAGTCCAGTGGTGATATCTTTCAAATTTTGTGATTTTTATATGCATTCAAGATTTTCTTCTCTGAAGCAACTTGAGCAAATCGAAACCAAACTTGGTCACGATAGTCCTTGGGTGGTTCCCTGCAAAACTTTTGACTTTAATGTTTGAATATCCTCTCAGAAACTCTTAACATCTTGTGAACTTGTGTATAGTATGGATAATAATTGATGGTTTCTTTGTGACAATGAATAAAACCAGTCACCAGGTAAGCGATACAGGTTCATGTGAGCCTCTAGTTTTATTCACTAATGATAAATTGTACTTTCTGTTCCCGTCGATTGAATCTGTTCTCTAAGGCCAATAAAACATAAATTCGTTATTTTCTATTCAACAGTTTTTTTGGATGACTACGAAGTTTTGTCGGTGTAGATTTTCAGGGCTTTCGAGCTTCAGCTCCATCGGAGCTTTCATTTTTATTGCAAAATGAAGATAATTGAGAACAGGAAGCCAGGATTTGTTATATTATATGGACTTCCGGATTGACTGATTGATAACAGGAATGAGGAATTAGCTATATTATTTGGAATCCTGGAATAACGGATTGATAAAAGAAGGCTGGACTTGGCTATGTTATATTGATTCCCGTTTGGCTGGTTGGTTACAGGAACGCGGAACTTAACTTTTCCAAAAGTCAACTTCCCTTTTCTTTGTACCAACATTTCAACGTCGCCAGTATATGGAGTTTACATCCCTCACCTCATTCATTACTCTAGGGCCTATTTTCGATCCAGTGACTTCCTTGATAGAACCCGTTTGATAACAAATAGGCTACCAAAAAGAAGGGTATGTTACCCGTAACTTGAAGTCATTACTGCATAAGTTTTACGGTCGACATCAAGATCTTGTGTATCTACTTCCCAGATGACAACATATCTTTCCCTTCAAAAGCTTAAGATTGTTGTTATCTCCACCGGATTTTATATGTACAACACGGCGGGTGTCTTATAAGAAGCAGTAGATCCCTACTCTACCGGTGTACTAAGTCACAGTGAAACTAAATTTGGATCAAGAAAACCAGCTCCACATAGTGTTATTGGTGTTGCTATATAATGTTATGTTCTCGCAACATGGAACAAGGGCGGTAGAACACCTAAATTCAGAATAAAGAAAACAAAAACACGGGACAGCCACTAAAACCCGAAAATAATAACAAAACGCATTCATGTGAACTCCTATAAAAACCTAGAGTGACTCCTGGTGCTCCGAAAGATTAAACCAATCCAGGGTTAGACGGTGAAATCTAGCTGAAAATATCAGATTTTATATGGGACACATTCATATCCCTGACTCAGCAGCTCTTGGATCATATGTTTTCAGTCTTTTAAAAAATCACTGTATTTATACGTGCTCGAAGTAACGAATCAAATTTAAAATTTACAATCCATATGTTGGGAGAGGTACTTATATTGTTTCTTAGAGAGAAGAAGTCAAAATAACAACGTTTGTTTATATAGTGTAGATTCCAAACGTCCATCTTTGTCAATGTACAACAAAATAATCTAAGAATGAAACTGAAATAGGTTTATCACTTAGTTTTCAAGCTCATTTGGGGTAGACCTAATGTAAATATTCTCAGTAAATTTTGGATAATTTAGAAAATTGCTTCGTCTTTGCAACTGATGCTGAAATGAAAGGACTGGGCTTAAATGGAAGTACTGGGCTTAAATGAAAGGACTGGGCTTAAATGAAAGGACTGGGCTTAATGTTTTTGTTTTCTCAGTGTTAGCCCTTGTAAAAATCTTGCTTCATACGAGGAAAAGATAAGATAGGAATATCTATTGTCAGTTCAAAAACGAGACCGGCATGAAAGTCGAAAAACTCGATTACGTTATTCTCAATGTTTAGTGTGAAAACTTCAGAAATGGTGTATCTGTCTTTATTTCAGGGCAGAATCACTGATGTATCAGAAAGGACAGACAAATGTATCAGAAAGGGCAGACAAATGTATCAGAAAGGAAAGACAAATGTATCAAAAAGGGAGGACAAATGTATCAGAAAGGGCAGACAAATGTATCAGAAAGGACAGGCAAATGTATCAGAAAGGGCAGACAAATGTATCAGAAAGGGCAGACAAATGTATTAGAAAGGACAGACAAATGTATCAGATAGGAGACAAATGTATCAGAAAGGGCAGACAAATGTATCAGAAAGGGCAGACAAATGTATCAAAGGGGCAGACAACTGTACAGTAAGGAAGAAAGGGCAGACAAATCAAACTGTAATCTTATGGAATGAGCGAGACTCGTTGAGGATTGCTGTTCAATGAGATCTTTGGAATTTATGAGAACCCATATCGATTCATTCGCTCATGTAGAAGACTTTACCGCAATAACTTTTCAGGCAATCTTTGACGACGGTCAATAAAGAATTAGGGAGCTAAGAAAATGGTTAAGTGGTGCATCTCCGTTTGTATGGATTCTTGTGAAGCTTGGAAACCTACTAGATGTAAGGGGGTAATTGTTCTCGACTACTTTGATACCAAGGGATGCCGAAACAGAATTGCGATTTTTAAACATCTCTTCTTTTGATATTATAGAGGGGGTATAGGCAAGGTTTCCTAACTAAGTGTTATTTGCATTGGATATAATAAAACTGAAGCAAAAGACACTTCTTTACCCTTTACCATAAGAATAAACTTCAACATACTTACAATATGTCTAAAAGATTTGGTTGACACGTTACACATGCATAACCCTTTTGTAAGATATGTCTTGTACAATCATTGGACTGCCGTCAAAATGGCAGCATTGGCATGGGCGAAAATTGAAACTGAGAGAACAAATCACATTGAAGATCAGAATACCGATATTCAAAGTCCCATAATCCTTTTACAGAGACAATTCTCGGAAAAAAGGCAGTAGAATACTGAAGGAACACAGAGGTATTATTTACAAAAATCCAAGTCCAAAGACATGGCCGAAACGAGAACACAGAAAACAATGACGTTAGACAGCTACAGAGCACAGAAATAAAAACAAATCATTCAAAACCAAGGCACTAACATTGTGAACTCCCATTAAACTGAGAGTGACATCAGGTTCTCCGGGTAAGCACGCCATGCTCTGTTCACAACACCTATTACACTGTAAGTGAGTCGATCTATTAAAAGTTGAAATCAGTATAATCAATTCCGGAAGATATGAATCTAGCTGAAAAAGTTCGCTTTCATTTTGGACACTGACACATCATATCTTTAAATGATGTTATGGTGACGGCTATAGAATTTCTTGAGTTATGAAGTTAAAATAGGGTGAACAAATACGTCACTAAGCAGCTTTTGGGTCAGGTGTTTGCTCTATTAACAAATCGTTGTACAAAATACACATAAGTTGCATGATAAACTGTAAATTTCATTTTGCTGTACACGTATTTCTATGAGTAAACTCTCATCAGCAGCATTAAAAGCAAACAATATGGAAAACCATAATCCAGAAGTAGTCAGAAAAGAAGTAAATGTACTCATTACCAAAAATATCGAAATGGGAAGCCAAATTCAGTACAAAGGACATCTACCCAGTGCCAAACACGGAATGCATCCTTAGTATTTTAAGGAGTTAGAATTTTGATAAAAACAGTAAATTTCTATAAAACGCAAGGTAATTTTTTCATGTCAGACAAGTCTGGCTATTGGGATGGTGAATATCCTCGTGGACTTCTGGTCCACAAGCAGTGTCATCGACCCAATGGTTTCAAAATACAATAAATACCAAAGTTGCATGGTAAGTGGTAAATTTCGTTATGCTGTACACGTCTTTCAAGGAGTAACCTCTCATCAGCAGCATTAAAATCAAACGATATGGAAAGCAATAATCCAAAAGCAGTCAACTCCATGTTCTATAGTACCGAATTAACTGTGAAATGTACACTTCATTGGCTGAAGAGGTAGACATATTGCTTCTGACAAGGGAAAGTCCATTAATGAGATGTTGAAATCATCACGCTTGTCATATAGGTTAGGTTTCAAACGTCCATCTTCGTCAATATACAACAAAAGATCTAGGTGAAGTAGATGTAACAGTAGTTTCTTTAAATTCAAGCTGATTTGGGATATATCTAATGTAAAATATTCCTGAAAGGTCGAAATCATTAAGAGAAAATACATCGTCTATGTTGAGGAAGCTAGAATTAAAGGACTGGGCTAAATGGTATTGTTTCGTTTGTGTAATCCCTTGTAACAACTTGGCTTCACATGGGTAAAGGAAAGGGTAAGCTAAAAGTAGCACACAGTTCGGTCCAAAGGGAATCCCTATTGTCTATGGAAAAATGCGGCCTCCGAATCCGACACAAGTATTGTCGATCAAAAAACATATCGATTAGGTAGGTCGCAGTGTACTTTTTATTTGAATCAGTGTGGTTCTAAACATAATATATGCTTCGGCTTTCTCTACTACTGAAAAGGTATCTACGTTCTACATTTTTAGTGCAGAAACATTGATGTATTAAATCTGCAATCATGTTCTTAGTTGATTGTTTGGTAGGGTTGTATGAGGTGTCAAAAGTTGTATCAAGTTTGAATGTTATGGCAATGGGTGAATTAATATAGCAAAGATAACAGGAAACACACACAATTGCCGAAAACTACAATCACATGCCACAATCCACCACGGAACCGCAAAAGATAAACAATAAAAAGACAAACGTAAACAACAGTAGGAACTTGGGAGGCCGTACTTGGTACCGGCAGCAGCAATGGTAGGGTTGAACCGGTTTAACATTTCGTTCGGTTTTATGCATTTTAAACATTTTTTGAAATTATGGATTTCCTATGATTGGGTTCTAGTGCTGCTGATGAGAAATTAATTTGCGAAATGGCTATACAGCTCATTAAAATTATTGCAGTTGGAGTTAACATATGTGTAATGGTCTCATGTTCATTTACTCCATATCCTTTCATAAAATATTTGATACAAGAGTTTGTCTTTTAATGAAGTGTAGAGTTGGTAAAACAATTCCATGTGTTAGGGATGTATGCTCTTTATTTTTCATAGATATGATGTACTTGTATATGAGATAATATCTCATGTGTACACTTAGTTCAATTATTATTATCTAAATTTAGGTAAAATCTAAAACCCAAGGATTAACTCCCTCCATCGTAGTTTTGTCCTTATCTATATTTGGTATTACCGATTATTCAGATTTCGTTGGTTTTATCCGTTTTAAAAACTTTTTTGTTGAAATTATGGATTTCCTATGTTTGGGTTCTTGTGCTGCTGAAGAAGAATTGATTTTCGAAATGGCCATACAGCTCATTAAAATTATTGCAGTTGGAGTCAGCATATGTGTTATGGTGTCATGTTCCTTTCGTAAAATATTAAATACAGGAGTTTGACTTTTAATGCAGTGTGGAATTGGAAAAATAAGTCCCCGTGATAGAGATGTATGCTCTTTATTTTTCTTAGATATGGTGAACTTGTACATGAGATAATATCTCATGTGTACAGTTTGTTCAATTACTAATATCTAAATTTAGGTGAATTCTAAAACCCAAGGATTAACTCCCCCGTCGTAGTCTTGTCCTTATCTAAATTTGGTATCACTGATTATTCAGATTTCGTTTGGTTTTATGCGTTTTAAAAATTTTTGAAATAACGGATTTCCTATGTTTTGGTTCTTGTGCTGTTGATGGTGAATTAATTTTCTTAATTGCCATGCAGCTCATTAAAATCATTGCATTTGGAGTTAACATATGTGTAATGGTCTCATGTTCATTTACTCCATATCCTTTCAAAAATATTTGATACAAGAGTTTGTCTTTTAATGAAGTGTAGAGTTGGTAAAACAATTCCCTGTGTAAGAGATGTATGCTCTTTATTTTTCATAGATATGATGTACTTGTATATGACATAATATCTCATGTGTACACTTAGTTCAATTACTATTATCTAAATTTTTGTAAAATCTTAAACCTTAGGATTAACTCCCTCCATCGTAGTTTTGTCCTTATCTATATTTGGTATTACCGATTATTCAGATTTCGTTGGTTTTATCCGTTTTAAAAACTTTTGTTTTTGGATTTCCTATGTTTGGGTTCTAGTGCTGCTGATGAGGAATTAATTTTCGAAATTGCCATACAGCTCATTAAAATTATTGCAGTTGGAGTCAACGTATGTGTTATGGTCTCATGTTCATTTCTTCCATACCCTTTCGTAAAATATTTAATACAGGAGTTTGACTTTTAACGCAGTGTGGGATTAGTAAAATAATTCCCCGTGTTAGAGATGTATGCTCTTTATTTTTCTTAGATATGGTGTACTTGTACATGAGATAATATCTCATGTGTACAGTTTGTTCAATTACTAATATCTAAATTTAGGTGAATTCTAAAACCTAAGGATTAACTCCCCCGTCGTAGTCTTGTCCTTATCTATATTTGGTATCACTGATTATTCAGATTTCGTTTGGTTTAATGCGTTTTAAACATTTTTGAAATAACGGATTTCCTATGTTTTGGTTCTTGTGCTGCTGATGATGAATTAATTTTCTTAATTGCCATGCAGCTCATTAAAATCATTGCATTTGGAGTTAACATATGTGTTGTGCTCTCATGTTCATTTACTCCATATCCTTTCATAAAATTATAGGTACCCAAACCTTCCCTTTCAACCCATTTTCTCTATGTTATAATAAACATCCAAATAAAACCCAGTACAGGTAGACTACTCATTCCAAGACGAATGTCTGGAGAAGGAAAGAATACGACAAAACGTAATTTAGAAAAATGGGTCAAGGAGTACTCGCCACTTAACTGTCGGCTCGCTCAAGGAGGCTAGTCTTCTGGTTAAACACTGTCGAACTATGGGAAAAAAATCAAATGCAAAACTTCCCGAAGGGTTTGGTACAGAATTTTTATTGATTTCAGTAGACATCGGCATTATCAGTGAGAGGCCAGTATACCTGTAAAATCTTAAGGTCATCGGATCCTTAAGCCAATTTAACAGAATCATAAAGAATATTCTGTCAATATCACCTATTACGTAAAAAATGTAAGTTACGTCCCAGTTTTTCTGGATTTTTTTTTATCAGTTTTTGATATTTTTAACAACATTTCCGTAAAAACGAGGGTGATAAATGCCCTTAGTAATAAGCTGTTTGCAAGTTACACCATATTTAAATATCAGATATTCATATTTTCTATAAAACTTCTTAGATGTGTTTAACAATTTATTAAATCTGTAAGACTGATTGAGGATAGCCATTCAAGGGGATCTTTGGAATTTTTAAGAATTCACATCTGATTCACAACGCTCGTGGAGTAAGCTTTATTACAATTTCTTAGGCTATCTCTGACTGCAGTCAACTAAGTAGTGAGGAGCTGTGAAAGAGGCTAAGTGCTGCATCTTGACGACCCTGCAATGCTGTTTGTATGGATGCTACTTCTTATTGAATAATGAGACCTCGTTCGTCGAAAGGATGAATGTCTCCTGTTATGAAAGCATAACTTTTCATATGAAAATTATTTTGTTAAAATTGCATCAAGGAGCCAAGCCTAATAATCAAGACATGACGACTCGGTGCTAGTCTAGTGTAAGCACGTTAATCGCATTTTGTAGATTTGTTACTGGCCAACCAATATGGGATTTAAAGTAGTACGGGAGTTTAAAACTGCGCATCATTCTTGTGCATAAAAACGGAATTCACTGTAGAAAAGAAGGCAAAGTAATATTAGAAGTCTGATAACAATTAAAGCAAGTGAGAACCGAACCGTCAGTCTAAAACAAACAATCGAAGGACAATGGCGACGTCGGAAAAAACGAAGAAACAAAGACCTAATAAGAGCACGGCACAGAAAATAGAATAAAAACACACAAACACGGACCCAATACAAACCATGGGTGAAATCAGGTGCACCGGTAGAGCAATCATCTCCTGCTTCTTTTAAGACACCCGCCGTGTTGAACATGTTAACCCCGGTAGTAAAAGTCAAATCCGGTAGAGGAAAAAGAAACCTTAGTGGCAAAGAGAAAGATCTGTTGTCATCTTGGAAACAGATGTCTCATAGCGTTCCACAAGATCGTGATGTCGACCGTAGAACTTCTGTTGTGATGACCTAAAGTTATGGACAATATACCCTTGCTTCAGTAGCCTATTTGTAAGCTACCGAGCTCTATCAAGGTAGTCACTGTATCGACCACAGGCCCTTGGGTAGCGAATGAGTTGGGAGATGTAAACGCCGTATGCCGGTGCTTTTGGAATGTTGCTACAAAGAAAAGGGAAGTTGAATTATCATCGCGTTTGTCATATATCCTAGTTTGTAGTGTACCTCTATTGTCAATTTCAAGATGAAGGTCAAGAAACGAGGCTGATGTAGAAGTATCTGTAGTATCCTTAATTTCGAGCTCTTTTGGATAGATAAGATGAAGAAAATCACCAAAAGCGAGGGTTGTATAGTGATGATATATCATCTATATAACTGAAGCTGAAATTAAAGGACTTGGCCAGTTTTTGTTTTATCTTATTTTGAAGAAGCCCTTCGATGAATTCAGCTTCAGATGAGTGGAGAAATAGATCGGCTAAAAGAGGTGCACAGTTTGTGCCCATTGAAATTCCGATAGTCCTACAAAATTTGGTCAAAATATACCACTTTTATTGGATTACAATGTAGAATATTTAACCTTTTCAGTATACTCAAGTTCTGTTAAGAGGGGATAGTTTGCATAGAAATAATAGAAAAATAAGTTTTTGCCATCTCACAAATAAATTTGGTGACCCCCAATTTTTTTTATTCAATCTGAAGGCAAGTATATTAACTAAATTTGATCAAATTCTATCTAATTTCACTAAAACAAATAAAAAATGTGCATATTCTTCTTTCTTCTGGCAAGCAAGAAACAAATAACAATATGAACCCCCCCCCCAAAAAAAAACAAAAATCAAAACAAAACAAAAACAAAATACAAAAAGAAAACAAATGAAAAACACCAAAAAAAACAACCAAAGCAACAAATATAAAAAATAACAAAGAAACAAAACAAACAATCCATCAAAAGGCAAAACGAATCAAAACATGAGGCTCCCAAGCGCCTGTATCGCTTATTTGGACCATGGCAATCAATTCAATATTATGCTGACACTGGCTTTGATGAGATATGAATATCATCAACAAATTTTGAAAGAGACCATCCATATATTATTGTGACCACATGTGTTGTGGCTTCTAAGGAGACAGCAGACTTTTGGATGCATTTATCCAAAATGGTCCTTCGTAATCTATGTTTTCGTCTGGTGGCCAATTTGGATGAGGTAGAAACATAAAAACCACAAATTTGAAGAGGATCATTTAAGAGTTGTTGTGACCAAGTTTGATTCCAATTTGCTCAGTAGTTTCACAGGAGAAGATACTTGAATGAATGTTCGCATATAGTACAATGTTAAACTAATTTCTCGATTGGCAGTCATCTGGATGAAGTATGAACAAAAAAAGACAATTATTGAAGGGTTCAACCTAGGGATAATTGTGACCAAGTTTGGCTCAGTAGTTCAGAGGAGGTACGAGCATATAAATCACAAATTTTGAAGGGGACCACTCATGAACTATCTTGATCAGATTGATGTCAGTCTGCTCAATGGTTTCAAAAGACAAGATCATTTAATGCAATTCCCTTTAGAGACCTTTGTTTAAACAATTTTTCCTGCTGGCGACCATTTTGGATGACATGCTGACTAGACGGACATAATTTTTAAAGGGGACCAACCAAGGACTAATGTGAGCAAGTTTGGTTCTAATTGGCTCAATTACCTAAGAGGAGATCTGGGGATGCTTTTCCAGAGGATCCTAGATAAAAACCATGTTCCCTACATGCTGCCGGTCATCTTGACTGAGGTGCAGGTTAGCTAGACAAAATATTTATAAGCGACCACTGAAGGACTATTATGACCAAGTTTGGTTCCAACTTGCTCTTTGATTTTAGAGGAAAAGATCTCTTTATGGATTTCTTATAGTGTCCTATGTCAAACAATGTTACTCGCTGGATGAAGTACGAAAATAAAAATCACAAACTCCGAAAGGGCCACCAAAAGAGTATTGTGACCAAGTTTAGTTCCAATTTGCTAAGTGGTTTCAGAGAAGATATTTGAATGCATTTACCAAAGGGTCCTTATGAAACTGTTTATCGCTGGTGGCGATCTTGACGAGGAGCAGACTCACCGAACACAATTTTTAAAGGGACCACCCGGGCTATTGTGACTCAGTTTAGTTCTATTTGGCTCGGTGGTTTCAGAGGAGATCTCTGATGCATTTCCCATATGCTCCTTTTTAAAAAAACTATGTTCCCACTGGAGGCCATCTTGAATGATGTACGGACTAGAAATACAGAGAAACTATTTTGACCAAATTAGGGTTCCAATTGACTGTGATTTAAGGTGGTTTGGGTGTAAAAGCAAAGTCCGTCAGAATTTTTCAATAGTTTGCAGAATTTAACTTCAAAAATTGAACTTCCAAAAAATTAAATATCATTAAGTTTGTATAAATCATTTTCCGTAGTCTGACATAGCATCATATGTCAAACTACGGAAAATAATTTATACAAGCTGAATAGCTTATTTCTTATCCTTTTACTTAACATGTCGTTTTAGTTTGTAATTTATATCAATGTTTTGTATACTAATAATTCATGTCGGGTTAATTAATGAAATAGATTTAAGCTAAACTGGCGACCATCTAGGAAGAAGTACGAACATAAAAATCACAAACTTGGAAGGGGACCAACCAATGAGAATGGTGACCAAGCTGGGTTCAAATGGGTTAAATTGCTTTTAACATTTCCAATAGGGTCTTATGTTAAAACATGTTTCCCTGACGGCCATTTTTCATGAGGTGCAGACTAGTAGGGTAAATTTTTTAAGAGGACAACAAAATTCTATCAAAACCAAGTTTGGTGCGAATTGGCTCAGTTATTTCAGAGGAAATCTTGAATGCATTTTCCATAGGGACCTGTGTTAAACTTTATTTATCGCTCGCGGCCATCTTGGATGAGGTTCAGACTAGCCAGACACACAATTTTAAAGGGGTACACCCATTCTGAAGGAATTTGGTTCCAGTTGTCCAAGTGGTTTGGGAGAAGATCCTTGAATGAAAAGTTAACGACGGCCAACGGACGGGCGGAAGGGTTGTGGACGCCAAGTGATGGGGCAAAGCCAGGTGAGCGCACAAAAACAAAACAAAAAACAAAAAGATTGTCTGATAAGTAGATCTTTGAGGAATGGGGAATAAACTAGTAGAAAAATCAATGGTTTTCATGCTTTCACAAAATATTACTATTTGCCATTTTGAAGAAAATATTTTGAAATTTTAAGAATCCAGGCGTTATTGACACCAGTAGTAGAAAAAGCACATTCGCAGTAGTATTATTTGTAGGGCCATTTGTAGAGTTTTTTCTGGTACACGAAGTGTTCCAACATTACAAAATTCAAAGCCATAAGCCCGTAGTATATGGTTAGAAATTTTGCATTATTGGAATCGATCAAAGGTCACAAAGGACAACAAAAAAAGGATTGAAGCTGAAAATAATACTAACAAATCAAATTGTAGGATTTCAACCAATCAGATCATCCATGAAGTATGGATGGATGCAGCAAAGGTGTCTTCTATGCCGTCCGCGTCAATCGTATATGTAGAATGAACTCTTGCTTAGTTTTATTCTGACTCTGACCCTCGTCAGAACAACATGCTCTCCTGCAATATTTGTGGAAAAGAGTTTTCCACACCTAAAAATAGAAACGAACATGAAGCAAGTCACGAGTACACCTAAGTTGTGAAGAATGTTGACAGTTCTTTAGTAGAAGTGACGCTCTTTGCCAGCACAGGGCTCTGTACAAGAGCAAAAATACCAAGAAGAGATCTGTCCGGCACCCATCCACCAAGTAACATGACTCGCTAAAACCTGGACCATCTGAACTACAATAACAGAGTCTCCATTCACGTCTCCGCCATCATTACCACCTCAGTCTCAATCGCCAGAAGATCCCATTTAAACAGAGGATGAAAAAACCAAGACAGTATACCTGCGACATTGGAGATCCATCCGGGCAGGAAAAAAAAAACAACAGGAAATAAAGTCCAGGACCGGTTGCACTTCACATTGACTAACATATTCCAGCAACAGACTACAGCATTCAAGGTAGATTTATCAGTAGTTTCATCCTGCGACAAATCGAGTCCGGTGAGCTGAGATACTAACACTCTAGCCAGAATAATGTCAGGTTCTTTGAAGTAACTCAGCTCATTTGGACATCAGAAGACCTCGAATTTTTCGAATTTTTCATCGAAGAGCTGAGCAGACACAATGTTCTGGAACACATCCACCAGCAACGTCCAGACACCAAGTGGGTGGTTCATCTTCTAACCAACGTAATTTTTGTTCGTAAACAAGATTATTCAACACCTCATTGAAGTCAGTCTGTCAGATTACCTGTACCTAAACTAGCAGCATTAGTTGGTGAATCTAACGAACCCTACACGACAATACCTGTTTATAATGATGCTTGGTTGTCCATATAGAGGATCTCTTGTCGTCAACGTGGAAACACCGGCCATACATTTTTTTCATCAGTACCTGCAGAAAGGCTCTCAAAAATTTCAACAGTGTATCTTTAGATGATCTCATGGAGGTTGAGCAGTTAATCCAACTCAATATATACGTCTACAACTTCCAGTAGACAGAAGAAGAAACTATTGGCACGCCGTTCACCTTACAATTTCGACAACACCACGGATGATATTTTTCTAAAACCATCACAGCTAAATTACAGACATGTCCAAATACAGCCATAGCTATCTTTGCTCGAAACGCAACGGATTATGGAGCCATGGTGGCATGATGCACCGACATGAAAGGACTTGCAATGGTGATGTGATTTACAAGTAAACGGGAGATGTGTACTATAAGTAGTCATTTAAGCGTTTTACGAATTGGAAGATGAATAGATATATCTACGTCGCTGTAGAGGACCGGCACTATCCATACATAGCCACCTAAAACATTTCATGTACAAGATGCAACAGAAGCTAGAACGTCACCTAAAGAGATGCCAGTGGTTGGCTTCAACTACAGCAAATACGATGTCAACGCAATGAATGTGGACTTTTTACAGAGTCCTACAGAGTTGATGAAGAACCAGAACATCAGTAACGTGGTGATGAGAAACAACAACTGCATGTGTGTGACGACAGAGGCCGCTTTAAGTTCCTGGATATTCGGCTAGTCGGTTTCTGAAAGCACATGGTGCACAGAAGAGAAGGGTTCTCTTTCATACGAATGGATGACGTCCTTGGTCAAACTTGGGGTGAACCAGCTGCCAGCCTGCAATGTCTTCTTCAGCAGTTTAAAGAATGCCAACATCACAAGAGAAGAGAACTAGCAGTGTCAGAGAGTCTGGAACGATCAACACAGGGCTTGTATGTTTCTTGGGATGGGACAACATGAAAGATGTGGAACCTATGACGGAAGCCATCAAAAAATGTACCAGCATTATCAGTCCAAGAAAGTCGATGTCAGAGAACCACGACACACCCTGATTTGCATTTTTCAGGACTTGGAGAGTTTACAGTTCCCTATGAACATAACAAATACCTGCCTCAACTCTTCAAGAACAAGTTGAGGGGGGACACAGTATTACGTTTCAACAAGACCACGAAAAGACGTCACCACCATTATAACCACAGACTACGAGGTGCCAAAGACCTGTAAGAAAATCAACGGGTATCATTATAACCACAGACTACGAGGTGCCAAAGACCTGTAAGAAAATCAACGGGTATCATGATGCCAACGCTTTCTATCTTTGGTGCATTATGCAGGAAATGCCAACTGGGAACTTTCTAGAATCACTAATCATTTCAAAAAATGCTAAAAATGTCTGTTGAGCTAATCTGAACTAATGATTCCAGCGAAGAAATAGCGATTTGAAAACACATCGTTTCGTTTATTTAAGGCATTGTCACTATGTTACTATTTTGAAATGTTCCGTATCGCGAACATTTTATAATCCTTATATGTTGTTTGATTGTACATCGGCAAACGAATTTCGAGGTAAGGAAGGCAGACAAGGAGAAAATCTTGAAAAAAGAAAGATAAATACATTATTGTATTACAACATAAAAAATATGGATGCAAATATATTATATATATTACTCATTTAAATATCTATAATCTGATTTCTTCAAATCATGTCATGTGACATTTGAGATTTCGCTGGGTCAATCGGTTAGCGTTGGGTCGAATAGGAAGGTCAACAGCTGAACAAAAAAAATTGATATAATATAACAGTTACCAACCTAGATAGTAAGCGACCCAGCAGTTTCTCTCCGGTCACCCTTAATATCTCGGGGAGAGAAACCGCTGGGTCACACACTATAGGGTGGTAATTGTATAATCATATTCTTCAAATGTCATTGATTTATTATTAGTAGAGCGGCAGAGACCAGAAATTTTAAAATTTAAATGACCCACATACCCTATTCGATATCTATACCTTTTTGGAAAGCTTAGGTCGTGTTCATTTCAAAAATGTTTGTCGTAAAAATCAAATGTGGTAGAAAGGGGGATAAATTAGGGGTGTCAAAGGTCAAAGGTCAATCAGTAAAAAATGAAAAAATTGATAATATTGTGATTTTCAGCATTTCAAGGCATAAAAATTGATACAATAGAAATGTATTTTATTACTTAGCAAATTTGAATGTAAATAAACATGTTGTCATTAATTTTGACGTCACTTATAACATAAATTGACGTTCATTTGATGTTATAATAAAGAGCTATCAGTTTTAAGCATAAAACATTTCAAGATTTTTTTTTCTAGGTTGTTTTATTCATAATGAGTAAAATTTAATCTAAACAATCAAAAACAATATTTAGTAAGCGCTAAATTTCTTAAATACCTATGTTAGCACGTATAGCACCGTCGTAACCTGGCATGTTGCAAGTCGGATTTATAGACAACACGCAAAGTATATGAATTAAATCTTAAAAATCTAAATATGACTATGTTTTATTTATTTGTTGCAACTTACTCGATTACTTAATCTTTTTCTTAATTCTTATTTCAAAATAGTGAATGCAGACCCCCCCCCCCCCCTTTTTCAAAAGCTACAAAAGGATTGACTGGTTGATTTGCAACAAATATCGACAGAATTTCGCTATGTTCGTACACAGATGGTGATTGCACTCACACAATATTTCATTTAGCAAGGAAATAAGTAAAAAAATGTTTTATTGAGAGAGAGTGCATGACTCTCTTTGAACTTGTCTAATTTTCATGGAGGCCCTCTTATAAATATTCACATAAAAGCATTGCAAATATTGAATACAGTAATACAATAACATGCGTATTATTATATTATGTACATTTTATTTCAAATAACGTTCAAATTACTAACTGCTTAACGAAGTCGCTGTATTCTTCCGTGAATGGCCTTTTCCATGAAAGACAGTTGTATTTTACTGAAGAATTGGAATGTCTTCCCCTAGTGTGAGAAGTTCTATGCATTTTACACACGTTTTACTCGTAAAGAGAAGGAATTTCTCACTCATGAAAGTTATCCCTGATCTTCAATATTGTCTCGTATAATTACCTATTAGTTTTCTACTGAGACCTTCATCATCAACATCAGTCGTCATAAGATCGTCATTATTATATGTTTTGTAAGTCTATGTATTAGATTTATCAAAGGTTTGTGTCGTGCAAAAACACTGTCCTTAGTTGGCTATGGAGTTACAAATGAATGGGTAATATAATCTTTATATCATCTCTTTCATTTGATTGCACTGAAGCGATAGTTATTGTAGATATAACCATCCAAAGAACCAAACTTAACTTTTTCTAATATTTTGATCAAGCTCAAATCCGTCCAACATCTAGAACCTTTGTTCATTGCAAGCATGATTTTGCTGAAATGTTTTTTAAAAATGAATGAAAGGACATACAAGAAATCATAGTTTTTTGTTGCTTTTGCACCTAATTTGTTTGTTTGGGTTTTTTTTTGTCTTTTGGACTTCGACTCTTGAACATTCTTTTTAGTAATTTTGTTATTACCCCCATTTACTATTTTTTTAAACTGTTTTAGATTTGTCGTTTGATGCAGATTTGCAAACCACAGCCATTTGCAATCAATCAGGTTTTATCTGGTCCATACTTTTTCTAATTAAAACTCAATCGAAATAACCTTTTTGTGGTTTAGAATGACGGGTCATTTAATTTTGCAAGCAATATTCTTTGAATTATAGAGCATCTCATACATTTTCTAAACAACCTAATAAGATGTAGCTATCTAGTTTAAAAATATTAAAAACACTTACTGCACGTACAACAGAATTATAATCTGACTCGAACATTTTACTAACAATGCATGGATCCGAAAAGCGTAAAAAATCATACCATATCTGCTGCCTGTATGTTGTGTTGGCAATACCTCTCATGTTGTATTTCCCGGAAAGGGAACCAGAACCAAAACAAACAAAAAATCAAACATAACAAACAAAAATATAAAAAAGAATTAAAAAAAAACAACAAAAAAAAAAAAAAAACCAATATACAAACGCAAAAAAACCAAAGAAATAAAACCAAACAAAAAACAACGAAAAAAAAGAAAGCAATATTACCCCCGAAAAAAAAACAAGAAAAAGAACAGAACACTGAAAAAAAAACAAGTAGGTAAAAAACGCAAAACAACATAAAATAAAATAAACAATCACAAATATTTATCAACGTCCAATGTAAAAACGACATTAGCTTCCTTATTGACATGTTTCTGTTAGACTGCGCTTAAAATATACTTATTTAGACACCGTGGGGCTTTTCAGTTTTACGAACTACTGGCAATATTAATCACACACACCTTTCTCAATACAAATCAAACACACCCTCACATTAAATCGTAAATATATCCCCAAAAACACGCACGATTTGCCTAGAATACATTGTGCATCAATAATTTTAAACATAAAGCAGCAAAACTAACAAGGGTATGGCACGCCAAAGCCACAAAAATGAGATAAAATAGCATTATCTCAGGAAATGCTATCTTATCTGAATTGTTGTGGTTTTGGCGCACATTATCAGACATGTATTATCAGGTTTCCTCATTACCTCCTGATAAGTACTTTAAAATATTTTATACATAGGTCTCTATGAAATCTATGTGGTAATGATGTTTTATCTCAAGATAACATAGCATTATCTGTTAATACAGTTTTTTCTGCATTTTTGTGGTTTTGGCGTGCTAGTAAATGTATTATCTGTTTTCTAATATCAACCAATCAGACGTAATATCTGTGGGAAACTGTATTATCTGATTTATGCGGGGATTTATGTTGAAACCAATCAGATATAGATAGATAAATTTCAATGACTTATTAAATTCAATTTTTTTAGATCAAATTATCTTTTCTGAAAAACTATGTTATAATGATCTTAGATAATTTTAGAATTGTAACATAATTTCTTTTCTTTTTCTTATCCATTTGCCATCTATAACGAATTTTGTAATATCGCGTGTATATATTATTCTGTATTTTCTCTTTGTCGTTGTAAAATTAGTTTATGGGAATCAAGTCTCGTCAATATATATTAGAAATTACAATATCACAATATTTCATCGTTAAAATTACCTGTTTTGACATTCACTTACCTGTGATCGTTGCATGCATGTATATCCTATGAAATATACATGCGAAATATACATGCAAGTATGACCTCCACGCAGAATTGAATACATGTAATTGTGTTTTAATTAATGTTTGCATAAAAACAATACTTTAGTGAATCATGAAAAAAAATAAGTAATTGTCAGATTGAATCTGAAGTGTAAATTTGAGATATATAGTATATATTCTTATTATTTTTATCTTTATCATGTGTATGGAATGTGTATCTGAGGCAGTCTTTGTGTTTGCACGTTTTGTGTTTATTTATCAATATTACGTTTTTATTTATTTCTATAAAATAAGAAGTTTAAGAGCTCTTGTGCGCTCATGTTTGCTTGTTAATTTGTACAAGCTATGACTTAAAAAATACCACTTACTTACTTACTGTTGAAATGGGGGGGGGGGGGG